>SCLH01001672.1:106517-119180 GCA_004367855.1 Oikopleura vanhoeffeni
TTACCACCATCTGAGTTGGTCGTTGTTCAGAATTTCTGAGCATACCCGTTAAAGGCATCAAATGGCGATAAGAAAATATAAAAATCTCTATTTTTAGCACGATTCACTCAATTAAGGGCATAATTGCTACGCATTAAGGCTAAATTTGACATTTTCAAATTTGCAGTATTGAACCGTCACCAATTTGAGTGCTGAAACTGCAAAAAAAATTGCATGTTTTCATTAAAATTTTTACAAAATCAGCTCCTTAAAAATAAAAAAAGAACTATTTTTAATGACAAAGTTCAAGGCTAATTTTATTGTAGAAGCTTGTAAGTACCCTCAAAAGAATCGAAGAGGTCAAATTTCTAATGAAAATATAAGCAACTATGGATGAATTATGTACTGAACGGTTACTAGAGAGCAAAAAATAGTCAAAAACAGTTAGGAACAATTCCGTAGCCCATTTTGAGAAATTTTGCCTCAAATTAATCCTTCGGTGGAGCCTTAATTTAATAGACTATGGGCCATAGTTGCTAATATTTTCATCAAAAAGTCGGCTCTTCCAATTCTTTTGAGGGTACTTACGAGTCTTTACGATGAACTTTGAAATTCACGGTAATTTGATATACGGTAAACAATATACGGTATTTTGAAAAAGTACTCAAATTACGCTAAAAACATTCNAGGGTCAACTTCAAACGTTTTCAAGACTTTTTTCTAATTACGGTACAGTCCAAATAAAATCACGTGACGAAATAATTCAAAAATAAGGTCTGAAATATGTCATATACATCACATGTATTTATCCTTATTTCTTGAAAAATAAGATCACGTGACCTTTTTGGAAGATATCAACATGTTCAAAAATTTTAAATTAGGTGTTTATCACCCCACAAAATTGTTCGGCTAAATCTGACTACTATTTATGTACTTGACTCAAAACCTTATTTCCTGATTTAAAGGTCACGTGATCGTTTTTGGTTTTTGGTGTAATGGACAAAAAGTCTTAAAAACTTCTAAAGAACCATTTCACTTCTTTCAAAAATTGATTTTAGTGATTTTTGAAAAAAAACAGTACTATTTTTGCCAACCTTATTCCTTGAATATACGGTCACGTGATCATTTTCGGGCTATAGTGTGATGGGAAAAAAGTCTTAGGATTTTTTTTTGATCCTGCCCCAAGTTTTTTTTGATGATTTAAATTTTTTTTGCAAAAAATAAGTACTGTAATACAGTAAAAATTTCTAGAAAAAAACGCACAAACGTCAATTATTTAAATAGTTGATCGATCACTTTGTAAATGTTTCATAATGAATGATTAAAGGTCCTAAATTGCGATTAGACGGGTCATGGTCACGCGTGACCGTAAAAAGACTGTGGGAGTTAAAGTTGTTTTGTGATTAACATTAATTTAATTCAAAAGTTCTGAGCTTCTTACAGGAAAAACCAACTCCAAGGCTCTTTCAGAAATAAAAATTATGGCATTTTGAAAACTTTCCATTTTCATTTTTGCGTATTTTTAAATTCTATATGGGTAATGTGTTCCAGATTGTGTGTGAGTGTCACACGACTATTAATTTGACAAGTGACATGTCATGACACTTGATTATTGCTATGCAGAATCACTCATCTTTTGTGCGCAAGACCTGGTTTTCTAAACTGGTACTGTATGTTTGCTGCACTGAAAAAAAATTGGAAAAACGCAACCTGATAAATTGTTACAGTAACAATGTTACTTTTGGTTTTGACTTTAACAAAATGTCTTTAGCCCCGGTACTCAGACAGCAGTGTTGTAAAAAGGGGTTGCTTTCGCGTGGGTTTCCATCCCCTTTTTGCGTAGGATCGAGAAAAAGATTGGCAAAAAATGGGGATGGGGATAAAAATCCAGTCGTAAATGATCCCTTTTACAAGCCTGCTCAGACAGTGCCTATTGGCACTGAGTGCTCATGCAGCGTGCCCGTCCTTATAGTCAAATATAGACGATTTTTTTGCAATTGATAGCGCTTCAGTTTTACACAATTTTTTTTTTGGGTTTTTGAATTTTTTTTTAACTTCTCGGTTTCGGAAATTTGAGCCATTTGGTTAAAAGTCAATATCGCGAAAGTGCAAAAAATCATATGAGTTTTTGAAGGTCAAAAATTGAACTCTTAAATATTTATATTGAAAATTTACAGGACTTTTATTTTTTTGAATGTTTTTTATGATTTTACGTACCGTCTGTAAATGCGTAGGTTGAGATATTGAGACTCGAACAAATCATACAGGGTAGGCCTTATACGAGAGACCGAGCGAGGGAAAGGTTGGTCTTTACAATGGCGACCACCCCCTTTAATATACCATATCTGAATGAATAATTTTTGTACTGTACTGTATGTAAAATCGTCATAGCAATCTCTCGGCAATATGATAAAAAATTTAAAATTTTCATACTACTTCGAAAATTTATTTTAGTTTCAATTGAATGAAGAATTTATTGAAACAAACTCATTCAATGAACGGACCACATTACTAGGTAAGCAAATAGTCTCAACCTGTGAGGATAGTTTTATGCTTAATTCATAGAAATGTAACACGAATTTCTCGAGAAGAAAAAAGGAGAGACGCAATAGAAGTTAAAATAATGCGGTTCTTGAGGGGGGGTTTCAATTACAGTTTGAACCTGCAGAAGGAAACCAAAATTGTATGAAAATGTACATACTGTGAAATTAGTCTTGTCTATACAATTAAGACAAATCAAAAGACAATCCTGATTCAGGACTGAAAATTTTAGTTTAGGAACTTCCTGTACGCTGCTAAGTCGAAATTAATAGGATGAAACTTAAATTTCCAAAATTTGTTTTTTTCGAATGTTTTGTCATGTTTTTTAAGTATTCTATTCAGGGATTGTTTTTCAGCCGAAAATCATATTTTTCATTCTAAGAAATTTTTAAGGGGCGTTTAATTTTTTTTAAATGATTTTGAAAGTTTGAAAATGAATAAAAAATGGGGTCGATAGTAAAATGTATAGAGTTAAATGGATAAATTGAAGATTTTGGACATGAACAGACAAGAACAAGAGTTCTAGAGTATAAAATTCAAATGTTTTTGCGGGATCAGATGATTGAGATCAAATTATCCAAAATGATAAAAAAATATTTTTTTGCGCAATCGACCATAAAAATACAGATTTTGGGACATTTCTCGAAAATGTTAGCAATTTAATTTGGGAGTGGGCTATGCAAACACATGACTTTTATCATTATAAGCAGTAATCTTAATGGAGGTTAAATCACACAATTTTCTACTTAAACATAGAAGAGTAGCGTTTTAATTTTAGGTAGATTAATGATGCTTAAAAAACTAATAAGGCTAATTCCATTAAGTATTTTGACTTTAAAAAAATCATAAATTTTTTCAAAATAAATAATGGATAAAAAATTTTTTTGTATTAATAGAAATAATAGTAATGAGAAAAAATATTTTTTTTCGTAATTTAAATAAGGTATTTATTTTGTACTATAGATAAATATTTCTATTTTATTCAATTGAAATGATGCAGTTTCGGTGAAGCTTTTCAGAAGGGCTGGCGCGTTTTGGCTTGATCTAGCCTCCCGCTCCTTTTAGATTCGGGTCAAGAATGTTCGTTGATTATTTGTGTATATTCAAGGCCGTCACTATAGAAATGGCGCAAAAGCAAATAATACAATGATTTTAATTTATTTTGTGTACTTAATGATAATTAATGTACCGCTGCTGGGGCGAACTTAATTAACATTAAGTAACTTCAAAGAATAATTAAGTTCATAAAGTATTATTGTACTTTTGCACACATTAATATAGCTACTACTTATGGAGTTAAATCAATTATATTAACATCATTAAGTGCCAATTTTTGAAGACTTTATGATATTTAATTACTCAGTCTCTTTAATCCTATAAAGTATTTTTGGACTTAAAAACTTTTTTTTTCACTATTTAATGGAAGAAAAGTATTTTTTTTGTAAGAAAATGGAAAAATATTTAGTGGAAAAAAATATTTTTTGCGTAATTAAATGGAAAAATTATTATTTTGTACTTGATCAAAAAAAATCATTTATTTTATCGCAAATGATACTACCCAAGTAAGCAAAAAAGGGCAGCTGCTTTTGGCTCGATTAATAACTAGAAAGTGACAAAAAGTGACAAATAATTTAGATTTTGTACAAAAAACGAACATTAACCGGGATAGACCCCATAGGCACTTTCGAACTATTGGAATAGCGTGGCGATGCAAGTAATAAATATTACTTCACAGTGTTTTGTGATCGTAGTTTATTATATCAAAACGTCAAAGACCGTTTTTTTGTCACATCGACAGCCATTCTGCCTTGAGCCAAAAAAAAAAAAATAGCCTAAGAAATAAATCAGAATTTTCAAATTTTTTCCGATATAAGTCTAGATCTTAGTTATTGAAAAAAGCCAAGGACGCGTTTTAATGCGCAACCAGGGGTTGTGTGGGGTGGGTCAAATTGTCACATGAAATCCTCTTATGATCGGGGTGTCGCTAATTTGGGGTTTTGCTATGCGGATTCTCGAAAACAGCAGCGGTTATGATTCAAACAACTTTGTAACCTTGAAAAATGTAGCTTGAATAAAACTACTTCAAGATCAATTTAAAAGTAAAGTTATACTGATACTAGGCACGCTACAGCACCACACACAACATTTAATTAAGCATCCCAAGCAACACTGATACATTATTTTCTCTGTAATTTACTAATTTTTCGACTTTTTCTGGTCAGGAGTAAGAAAACAACAAAAACAAACATCTTCTAGACGAGTTTTTTCGAATTTGGCTTTTGCCGGCCAAAAAAGAAAACAAAAATTATTGATTATATTTATGTTGGAATTGAAAGTGCGCTTTACATGTGTTTTTTTGAACGCTATTGACTTAAAAAATTGCACAAATCTAAAAGTGTTTGGACATTATACGGAAAAAATTATGTTAAATTTTTATTTCTTTTTGGGGTTTAAAATTTTGATCGAAATTCAATAAAATGAAAAAGTTGACATGGCTCAAGAGACGGGCCGAATCAAAATTTCAGAAAAAAACTTCTAAGTGAACGTTGTTAATAAGTCTTGTCGTCCATATGCAGTATGGACAGATACTGTAGTCTCTTGAAACTCTGGAAAGAATATCTGTGACAGAAGCCTCCAAACTGTTTGTTTTGTTTTCGTGTTTGTTGTTTTCTGGAGCTTGTCACAGAAAAATAAAAAACGACGAAAAATAAGGAGAAAATACAAACGAGTGTTTTTAGAAGGTTTAATAAGCCTGGGTTATTTGAAGGTTGTTCAGAAGCTACAAAAGTTTTTGGATAATAACGCTGCCTGTATTGAGATAGGCATTCAGCAAAACCCAAATCAGCGGACACCAACACATTAAGGTGGTATGGTGGCTGGAATGATTCGTTTTTCGAATCAGACCTACAGAGACACTAATGTAGATTAAGCATTCAGTCATGTTGTAGATTAGCCTAATATTGTAACAATTAGTCGATAATTTTTGATATGATACACTCCTTGAATAGTTAGGCTGTTTTTTAGGTTGCTCCACCATGATTTCGATGGGAGAACTAGACGAGGAAGCGACAAATTTAGTGTTTCTGCACGTGAAACTCTGGAAAAATATGCGTAGAACATTTTTTTGCTACCAGGTGATACAGTGACCGTTGAAATCAGATCTGCGAAATTGCTACAAAATGACCGAAAAAGAACGTTTTTTGTGCGAATTACCAGCGTAAACCGGTTTATCATCGGAGAAAAGAAAAAATAAAAGCTTGCGTTCCAAATTTCGGTAAAGATTAGATGCAAAAAAGAGTCATCTAGTGAGTCTTTAGAAACAGAACCTAGGTGAAATAAAAAAATACGAGACTTCCAGTAATAACTAAGGTGGTCAAGCACAAAAAATTTAAAAAATACTTATGACAATATATACCTCACAAGAGTTTATTTTGAAGCATGTCAAATCTTAAAAAACGTGTGATATCTAAATACTTAGGTCGCAAAGCGGTTTTTTTCAAAAAATTACAACATGAGTTTTTCTTGAAATAGCAGAAACTAATCCGATTTTTAGCAATTTTTCCTATTCAAAAATACCCTCCTAGGTTATATTTTGGTAATTCACCGCCAACATTTCAGCAAACGCCCCCTGAGCCTCAGAGAAATTATAAACTCCTCTAGAAGCGTCTTTCAAATCTCAACCTCAATACTCAAAATAGATATTTTTTGAAGGTAACGTGATTTTTTTTTTTAAGTGGTATCGATTTGAATCGCAGTCTCGTTTCAATCAAGTCAAAGTTTGCTTGAATAGCAAGGCTATGTCGTTCCCAGCAAAAATACTTAATAAATTCTTTTGGCAGTCGTTAATACTCTCTTATCATCGCTTTAGGGTCATAAATATTGCAATTCGACGCATTTTATTGTGATTTACAGCTAACAAATTCTAATTTGAAAAACAACTTCCAATCAAGTACATTATCAAACATTAAAGTAACTCTATATCCTAAAATTGAAAATTTATATTTAATGCCACAGATACAGCGATGATAGAACTAAAAAGTGAAAATCTTTACGACCACAATTCGCAATGATTGCCGGTCCCTTGAGAAAATCAAAAAAAAGTCCCATACTAACATTAGACATTTGCCTGCTTCTGCATCAATCACAAAATTTCCTTATAAGCTCTAAAACTTTGTTTTTAAAAAACAATTACTCGTCTCCTTAACCGCGGTTGACCAGATGGTTTTAAGTCTTGATGTGACCAAGAGTGTTAAACTGAATTGCTATTGAAGGTAGATCTTTCTAAATGCTATGTTTCGTAAATTGGTGTTATCTTATGGTTCAGCGTACGAACGCCTTGCAAATTCCAAAAATAACTTAATCTAACCCCCTTAAATCCAAGCCCTCCTCCTAAAAATTCGACCTTATTATATGTTGATTCCTTGATTGTGTACTTTCAGCGCCAGTATATAATGGGCAAAGTACAATAATACTTTAGACTTAAATTATTTTTGAGTACTTATGTAATTAATCCGGCCTTAGGGGAGGAATTAATAACATTAAGTAAAAATTATGACATTTTGCCACATTATAATATAACAATAATGTGGACATGTTGAAATACTTAATTTTGGCTTATGTATAAATACATAATGTGGCATATATGCAAGACTTCGAACCGTCGAAATTTCAATCTTCCGCATACCTGATAATTATACACAAAAAAAATAATTTCCTTTGTGTTTTTTTTTCAAAATTCAAATTAAGCTATTTGAGTATATAATGGTATAACGGTATAGCGGAAGTGAAAACATGATGAAGAGCGTACTAGGCCAGAGCGAAGACCACCACGACAAGGATTTCATTAAATATTATAGCCTTCCAGACTGTAAGTTCCAGTGCATATTATGATACAAACTTACTCTATGAAATCGAATCAGTAAACCATAAACCAAAAGTTAAACATCCTTTTACAGAACCATCAAAGTGCATTTTCATCGTTGGAATATAACTTTGCAAGAAGATAATATACTCGTGGTCGTTGTGGCGTGATGGTTAGCATTCANATAGAGTCCGGGTTTAATTCTCTCATTCATCTCTTATTGTTCTAGTGAGAATAACAGAGAAATCTTGGAGTTACTTAAATTTAGTACTATTTTTATACGATAAACGATCAATTTCTTTGATTTTGAAATAGATTTGGGACATGATGAAGCCCTTCATTACTTCACACGTTCATGTGTCGTTTAAATGCGAAACTCCGAAATACAGAACTCCGTAAATACATTTTTTGATTACCTGAATTATGTCCAAGGAACTTCATCTCAACTACGTTTACTATCTATATAGCGCGAGTTTGAATGCCACTAATGTAGTCTTAGTAATTGCTTGAGTGATTCGTCACCGATCAAATTAAGCGCTCCCGATATCAAGCACCTTTGCCTTTAATTGAGAAAGCCACTAAGACAACATCGGTAAAAAGATATCGAGTTTAATGAAAGGTGTAGTTAAGGATGTATTGGTCGTAAAAATGTACCTTTGTACTTCATTTTACCAGAAAACAAAACTGCTTTGTAACTTTTGAGAAAGGACATTTGGTAGATATTTCCTTATTCTACAAAAATAATTCATCAGGATAATTTTTGGCCGACCCTGTTGCCCAGAGTTGTTAAGATATGCATCCCCGACCGTATTTTCTATCCTCATCTCAATTTTCCTATTTTTTGCTTAGAGCTACGCAAAAAATGGGATGAAAACACACGCAAAACCAATCCCTATTCAAACCAACTCGGGACCCACCGCTAAAAAACGTGAAATGATACGCGTCTCTTATTGGCTCAGAATTGGTTTTTCTTACAAAATAATAGAAGATGAGTAAAAGCTTGTACGCAGGATCGCCGCGCACCGAGTTTATTGTACAAGCCTGCTGGTGACCACCATGCGGCGAGTTCTAGGACGTCTAATCATATTTCAAATAATTATAAAAATACATGTAGAAAGGTGGTGCCGCGTACAAAAAAATAATGTCTAAATATTCATCGACGAAAGGAACCCTTATAAGTATATTTGTAGATTTTTATTTTTTTTTCATTGCTGTGTTATGTCAATAAAACAAAAAATTGCATCCTAATCATGCATTTTCGGTCTGATGTTCAATTTCTGAAACTCACCAAAATTCTTGAAATAAAAAATAAGGGGAACTTTTGAGGGTCTGTTTCGATATTCCGCCGGCCAAAATGATATTTTCCATAATATTTTTAGTCTGTGTTTTAAAACACAGCAAAGCAGGTGAGGGTGACTTTATTATTTGAATCTATACTAAATAATGTCTTTATACGCGGAAAGTCAATAAAAAANGACTAGGTGACCTCATATTTTTTATATGCTCTTTGAAAAACCATATGACATGGTTCAGTGATTTTTAGTCAAAAATAATTAGAAATATTTTGAAAATTTTTCTCATTTCTTGTTCAAAATTTTTTAAACTTATTTTTCTGGAATCACCGGCTGAAATTATGAAGAATGCTTATTTTTATTCAAATATGTCCTCGTTTGGTTTCTTCGCACTTGTTCATACTCTAAATCATAATTTTTTGAACGAAACTACGGTTCGCGCGAAATCCTTTAAGCCCTCTGAAATCCAGAATTATAAAAATTATCACATCGAAACTTGCCAAATTGATAAGCCGACCTATCCACCGTTGAAAATTTATTTTATTCAACTCATGAAAAAAAAATATTCTTTCGATGTGCCAAAATTTAGTTTTTTTTCTAAATTTAAAATTAAACGAGACGCACTTGTAAAGCTAAATTTCCAGCTCTTTGACTAACAAGCCCTGACACTCCAAGGTCAGCAATTCTCTCGTTCTTTTTACGATTCAACTCTGCCCTTTTATCATTGTCAAGTTCTACCAAATTAATTTGAGCCCCTTTGACATCAAATCCAGTGTGAATGTTTTTTTTTGAGTTTTCTTTATCGTCACCATTGTTATTTTCAAAAATTAAGTTTTGCATGAACTTTCCTCTTTCCTTAATATTCTGATGAATTGCCCGTGTGTGTTTTTCTGGTGATTCGTCGGGAGATTCAATAGAGATTGTTGGGGATAGTATTTTTGGTGTTTTATTATTTGGGGCCTCAACTTTTGGTGACTTCATTTTTGGTGTCGTCACGGATATAGATAATTTTGGTTCATTTATACCTTTTGATTCTTGAAACAAAATTACATCATCTTCGTTAAAATCAAAAAATATTGGCATATTTATCGCGGACGTTTCTATAGATGGTTCTCCAGACATTTGGGCTTCAGTTTCTGATTCAGAGTCTAAAATCATAAAAGAATTAGATAGAATTTTTTGACACATAATAGTTTGAGACCTATTTATTAGATTTTGTGATTCTTTCGTGAACGAAAAAACAGCTAGGTTTTGGAATTTAAATTAAAATATCATGTCAAATGTTGTAGGAGTAAGCTTTTAATAATGCATTTATCAGGCAAAGGATACATTTTTTTGAAAATTGGATAATTAATTAAATATTTTTTTAAAACACATTATTTTTTCATAACCTAATTAAAATAAGATTCTTTGAAATTTTACACCCAAAGAAATATTTTTGCCCCAGATATCTTTAGAATGTAATTTTTTTTTGCAAAAAAATCGAAAGACTTTATAAAAACTGGCTTATTTCAACTTGAAAAATAATTATTTCAGAAGTGAGACTTAGATGAAAAATTGCCTTTCAATCAATTCCATTACATTTGAACCTATAACCAAAACTAAATCAATTTAAAAAAAAATGTCTGCGATCATTTTTTTTTAACTATTTTAAAGTTGAACTGCAGTTTTAAAATTATAAAAGCATTAATATCGACAACTCCCTCAATCGCTTATATCGAAGATAATCCTTTGAAATTCTTTCTGACTCCGCGTCATAAATGTGATGTTAGAAAAGATCAAATCACACGATTCTTAAAATAAGTTGAAAATCGTGTGATTTGATTGGTCAGTATATTTTCTAACATCACAATTATGACGTGGAGTGAGAAAGCATTCCAAAGAATAATCTTCGATATACCAAAAATTTTCGAATTATAGGTGCATAACTTAAAAAATATAAGTGATTCTGTTACCTGTGAATTCGGAGTAGTCGTAAGTATATGTAGATTCAGAAATACTTTGATATTCGATGCTTGATATTTCTTCAATAACCAATGAATTATCTTTATTAAATTCGTGGACATCTACCGAAAGCCGAAATGTGACATGCTTCTCTTCACTTGTACTCGTATAATTTTCATTAAAAATGATCTGATAA
Source organism: Oikopleura vanhoeffeni (assembly GCA_004367855.1). NCBI lineage: Eukaryota > Metazoa > Chordata > Appendicularia > Copelata > Oikopleuridae > Oikopleura > Oikopleura vanhoeffeni. The sequence continues at coordinate 117,331 of SCLH01001672.1, forward strand.
AATAGCCTTAATATATTAAGCCCACATACAAATACCCTATATTATCTACATATACAAAATTGCCTACAGTCTGCTGAAGTTCAAGTCGTATCATTTCTTTCAAACGGTTTTCCTTACTTTTGAAAAGTTCAAAGTTTGAACATACAGACTTTAAAAAAAAAATCAACATACAGCCTGAGTTTTCTCGTTTACTGCGTTTTTTTTATTCCGCAAAAATGAATCAATCAGATACAGGTATTCCGGATATTGACTAATCACTATCGAGTATTCTTGCAGTATAAAAAAAACGCAGTTAACCAGAAAACTCAAGCTGTATAGTTTGTCGATGAAAATTAAAAATGTCAACTAAAACTTTCTATCACTTCCAATCGTTCAAAAGTTATTTAATATTACTTTTTTGTCGATTTCTCTTACATTTATTTACAACGCCGGTTTCTCAAAAACTGACTGGCTATACGAAAAATTTGAGTTTGTAGTCGGTTTTTTAGAGAAACTCTTCTGTTATTATAATACCGACAACAAGTTTTATCTGGTATACGTAATCTTATTTCAATGCCTGTTGGAGTAGATTATCCAACAAATGTATCCTTATGAATAATTAGAATCGCTTTGATCCGGACAAACGATGGACGAAAACTGTGACATAGTGATTGAGTAAAATAACTGTTAAAAGTGAAAAGGATTCCTTAATTTTTCATTTATTGCTTTTTTAATTTCTTCTCTATAAAGAAAGTTTTTCGTCGCTTTTTAGCATGCATCTTCAGGCCGTGTCTTTCATTTGGATAATCAAATTCCAAAAGTTGCCAGCTAAGAGCCAAGAGCGTCATTCATAGTTTTCTGCCAATTCATCAACTACCTGAAACTTTTTCCTTGAGATAATTGTGCCACATTAGAATATGTTCCAACAGGGCCTTGGAGACAATTTTTTCTTAAATGGGCGAATTTAAAACTGCACTTAACCCCTTGAGAAATCACCGCTGTCGTCTCTTTAAAGGATAGGGAAAATAAGAGATTTTTACATTACTCGTGTCTAGTAATGGAGCTTCCCATGGGTCCTATCTAATTTGAGAAAACGACTAGACTTGCTTGAAGTCGCAAAGATTTTAAACTTCTTTTCTGATCATAAAGGTAAANGATGAAAATTAAAAATGTCAACTAAAACTTTCTATCACTTCCAATCGTTCAAAAGTTATTTTTTTTTTACTTATTGTTATTTATTTAAATTTTATAGTTTTGTTATTTTTGCAGGAAAAGTGTATGAACAGAAAGTGTTACAGAAAAAAAAATGAGCAGAAAAGAAGCGACGAAGTAAAATTTGGAGAGGAGTATCTTCTGGTGATTCCATCCAGCAAAGCTCATCAGCTTCATCGCCATATCCAACCCATTTTAAAATCCTTCTTACTGATCATTTTGCAAAATATTGAAAAAACAAAGATAACAATAACTATTGCATTTGGCCCATGGGAAATGGAAACGATTTCCATTTTTAATTCCCAATATCATAATGTGTTTGCATTTATATGATGCTTAAGAGTGGTTGTGCAAGTATTAATACATTAAAAAACTGAAAAAAATGTATTAAGGGGGTAGCGGGTTTTCTTAAAAAAAGAAATTTTTTCTTCCTGGCTTTTCTTTGAAGGAGCCATTCCCTGATTCAATTAAATTTGCAAAAAATCTGACATTTGTTTGATGAATTTTAAAATATTATTATTCATTAACTTAGATATTTTAAATATGTACATTAATATTGCAATTTATATAATATTTCCTATATATATTCCCAGACCCATTCTTATTCAAATAATGCAGATTCATCAAGGAACCTGAAAAAAAAAACCCCCTTTTTTTTA
>SCLH01001672.1:119361-137259 GCA_004367855.1 Oikopleura vanhoeffeni
TTGCAAAAAATCTGACATTTGTTTGATGAATTTTAAAATATTATTATTCATTAACTTAGATATTTTAAATATGTACATTAATATTGCAATTTATATAATATTTCCTATATATATTCCCAGACCCATTCTTATTCAAATAATGCAGATTCATCAAGGAACCTGAAAAAAAAAACCCCCTTTTTTTTATATAAAAAAATATAATTTTTTTATACATGAAAATTTCATCCTTATCTCTATGGAGAGTGAGTGGTTCCTAGTCTTTTTGACAGTATTGGGCATTACAATCATAGACTTTTTTGGTACCAGACCATTCAGCATTGTTTAGGTCCCCTTGGTTGGAGAAGTTCGAAATGTGACATCACACAGCCTTAGCTTGCAATATTTGTAGCCTTTCAAATCCATGTGAATATACGAAAAGAGATAAAAATAAAAAGCCCGCTACCTTTATATTTGAATCAATATGATTTAATATAAAAAATAAAAACGGTCATTTTAGCGAAGAAAAATGGGACCCCACCCCCAGCACTAACTCCACTCATAATTCCAATTTGATCTTTGCAAGTAAAACATGAAAAAGTGCACCGAAATCAAAGAAAAGGAGAAGGATAAACAGTTCTCCCCTCCTTCTCATCTTTATAACTATTTTTTTTTGCAAAGGGGAAAAGACAGCTCCATTTCTGATTCTTGATTTTTACCTTACAAACCCAGAGTTGATAAAAAAACACAAAAAACACACACAAGGGGGTGTTATATCTGTCAGCCACGACCCCCCCCTTAATTGTTTTGAAAACTCTCTGTCCATGTTGCAATTACGGCGTAACCGGTGTGGTGATTTTTACTTTTCAAAAAAAAACACCAAGGCAGATGTTGTTCTCTTTCTTTTACTAGCCTTTATGTTTTTTTTAAATCTTATACTTCATATTCAATTTTTGCAAATTAATTAAAAGATTTTCTAGAATCAAAAATTCAGAGCAAATCATGAAAACAACTTTTTCACTTTCATTTTTTTTAGTTTTTGTGAAAAACCTTCACTTTACTACAACAGTATAAAAAAAAAGCCAATTGACTTTCTATTTTTGCACAAATAATTTTTCTTCTTTTTTTAATCGGCAAATACTTTGAGGACAAGAAGTGACCCGTAGGAGTATAGAGATTATCGCCCCGCCTTTGCAAATGCGGACTTTCAAGCCACCCCAGGATGCTGGTGGATTTCACCTGATAAGCTCAAATTCCCGATTGCTTTCCTCATTGTCGGAGTTTTTGAACTTTTTGCCTGGACGTCTGCCTCTGTCAGACCTTCTGTGCATTCAGGATCTTGGAGTGACGTCATTTTTCGCCGTAAGTAACTCTTGACTTTTCTAATTCTTTGCAAAAAAAAATATTGACACCATACTTCACCACCCTGAATCTAAGGAAAATTTTGACTGATTTGAGGAAAAGTGAAAATTCAGATTCCCCCTAAATTTCAGTAAATGGTAAAAATCACCGTCCACGGAGAAAACGGAGACCTATAAATTGCATCTTTCGTATACAGTAACCGCATTGACGTTTTGGTCAAACAGATGGCTTGCTATAAGTTTTACTTTACGGTATACAGCTTAAGGAGGTATGCGTCGCTTTTTGGCACCTTTCAGCCACGCCTCAGAACAGCTCCAGGGCAGTTGCAAAAAAGAAAAAAAACAAAAAAAAACACATCTGAGGATACTCGTTTGTAGATCTCCGTTTTGGGTCAAAATTTTGACAAAAAAACGTCCATTGAAAACTTCTGTTTGTTTAGAGCCAACTTTTTGCAAAAATTTGAGTAAACTTGGAAATTCAACCCAGGCAGAGTTAGATTTTCAAATTTTTTCTTTTATATATAAAAAAAAGGTCCAAAAAACCGGTATTTTGGACTAGTTGTTCGTTTGTTACCAGAATAGATATAGCACTTATCAAAAAAAAAAAAAAAGTCCATAAAAAAAATTATTTTTGTATACCAATTATACAGGTCATGTCAAACTTTGAGCTCATTAAAAAAATTAAAATTTAAAGCCATGGAGGAGATAGGGTCTCCGCTTCGGTTCAGGTGGCTTTTTGTGTCAATTATGTGTGAAGGAGTGTGGTTTTATAAAAAAGTTTTTGCAAAGAAAAACTTGAAAAAATGACACACTTTACCAACGTCCGTATAGGTTAGACCGTGTGGCTTCCCATATTCAGGGAGGAGATATATCTTGTCTTGATACCAAACGTGTGGATTAAAATACCACTATTTTTTGCAAAACATTGTTTTTCAGAACAAGAGCATAAATTGCACCTTTCCTTTCCCCTTTTTCTTTCCTTTTGCATCTCCCTCCCCTTCTTTCCCTTTCACCGGGAATTTCATAAAATTATCTTTCAAATCATTAAATCTTCATTTTTAAAGATGGTCGAGCCGTTTCTCGTACAGCCTGATGTTTTCCAGCATGTTTTGCATCAGAAATTCTGGAAGGACTTGAGAAAGGTGGAAGACCAGCCATATGATGATCCGGAAATGCTGGACCCGACCAGTGTGATGATTGCAAATGATCGTTTATTACGTAATTTAATATTACTTTTTTGTCGATTTCTCTTACATTTATTTACAACGCCGGTTTCTCAAAAAATTTGAGTTTGTAGTCGGTTTTTAGAGAACTCTTCTAGTTATTTATAAATACCGACAAAGTTTTATCTGGTATACGTAAATCTTATTTCAATGCTGTTGGAGTAGATTATCAAAATGTATCTTATTAATAAATAAATCGCTTTGATCGGACAACGATGACGAAAACCGTCGAACATAGTTATTGAGCAAAATAACTCGTTAAAAGTGAAAATGGTTCCTTAATTTTTCATTTATTGCTTTTTTAATTTCTTCTAAAGAAAGTTTTCGTTCTCTTTTTAGCATGCCATCTTCAGCCGTGTCTTCATTTGGATAATAAATTCCAAAAGTTGCAGCTAAGAGTCCAAGAGCGTCATTCATAGTATTTCTGCCAATTTCATCAACTACCTGAAACTTTTCCTTGAGATAATTGTGCACATTAGAAATTGTTCCAACAGGGCCTTGGAGACAATTTTTAAATGGGCGGAATTTAAAACTCACTTTACCCCTTTAGAATCACGCTGGTCGTCTTCTTTAAATTGGATAGGGAAAAAGAGATTTTACATTACTCGTGTCTAGTAATGGAGCTTCCCATGGGTCCTATCTAATTTGAAGAAAACGACTAGACTGCTGAATCGCAAGATTTTTAAACTCTTTCTGATTCATAAAGGGTAAATCCATGATCAACCCGCACCGCGCATGAAATCTCAATGTTAAATAGTATATATCTAGCTCTTAGGAGGCATAGTGTTATATAAATATGCTTAATTGCATTTGAAAACGTTGAGGGTATATCAAAGATTGGTATCACTAGGCTTCTACTTTCGCATTTGCATTTAACCCGCTTTTGACCAATGAGAGCACCGGATTTCACTTCTTTGACCAATAAGAGCGCTGGAAATAAGTTTCACCAGGAACACGAAATAAAAGGCCTAGTGATGTCCTTTTTAGATATGATTGATTTAATTTAACAAACTCTGTGACAAATATATTAAAAGACATGTATGCACAATAGTAGCACAATTTCCTGGAAAATGGAAAAATCAAGGTGTTAAATTTTGAANGGAGGTGTTTTCATAATTACTTTCGAAATAAAAGAAAGGTTTTTCAAAACAAAATACTATTAGTATACAAAAAATAAGAACAAACAAGAAACTAAAAATATTAGTAAAACTTTAGAAAAGTACGAGAAAGACTGGTAATGTAAAAAAACAGTATATATTTTTGAATTTGTCGGTTTTTTTCCAAATATAAAATTATCTGTGAAATTATAAGTGCTGGCAGAAATTTTCAAGCGAAATTTTTACGACTAGTAAAAATCTCAAAATATTTTCCGTAATACAAACTCTCAGGCAAAATTTGATGATAAAAAATCCCAGGAAATTGTACCTATGTTTGCAATAACACCATCACAAATATGATGCAAATACATTTTTAAAATATACCATATCCAGGATAAGCTCAAATGATATCCTTTCCCTAAGCTGTCACCTGCCGAAATTTCAGCCTGACCGACTAAATTATGTCAGATCGCTTATTTTTAGGCTGTAACTTTATTTCAACATACTTTTTGGCAAAAGCTCCGGCCCGGTCAAATTCAACAGTTAATTCTTGTTTTACGGGTTAAAACTGCTAAAATTGGCCTAATGTTTTCAAATTTTGAAAATTTGAATAGCTTAAACGACCGACTAAATAATGTCAGATTCCGCTTATTTTTTGACTGTGACTTCATTTCAACATACTTATCGGCATTAGCTCAGGCCCGGTCAAATTCAATACCTAATATTAGTTTTAGTGTTTAACGGTGACACGCTAGTACCATATTTCAAAATTGTCCTTCGATAACATATTCCATAGCATCTTCGACTAATGTACTCAGTGTATAGTAAACGTTTGAAATTGTAGTTTTTTCTTCATTCTCTAACTTTTCTATTTCACTCATTTTAATTCTTTTTCATTAATTTTTTAATCAACTAATACAAGTAATAAGCTTGAAAATAATTTCCTTAGAAAACTATACTAAATAAACGTCAACTAATGGCTCATTAGTAATGTGCACATATGTTTTTGTAAAACAATTTTATCTCAGGGGTTAAAATTAAGCATGAATTATTTTCTCTGATTATTTTGAAAAAACAATTCACGATAATATTAAGACAGAAATTTTTGGATCGATGTTACGTCTTGCATACAATTTCAATGAAACTTTCCGTCGTTATGCTCCAAAGAAATTTAAAAAAATTATATCGGATTTTAATTTGCATTTTTGGTGGTGGTCGTCTGAGACTCGTCTCTAGCACCATCTGAGGTTATCTGAGAACAATAGTTCATAAAAGCGTTTCCAAAAGTCGGTTACTACGGATTTTGTGGTGGTCCCAAGTCACCGATTTAAAATAATTTGATTTTTCGGGTATCACCATTTTCGATGCCACACTACCATATTTTCGGCTCATAAAAGTCAAGACTCGATCTGGAGTAACGCTGTATCGGATGAGCCAACGTTCAATGCAAAAACGATATCAATTAATATTTTTTCTGAAAAGCGAAACAAAAACTATTGTGGATCACTCGAAACAACACCACCGAGTGGTCGAAAAAACATTTTTTGATGCCATTGTTATCAGAGGCGCAAAAAACCGTGAAACTCATATTTTCAATTATTTCGGAAAATAGACTCAAGGTTTTGAAGAAAAGCGAAGGTTTGACAATTCTCTTTTTTTGCTCGCCACCTTGTTATCCAGTACCTCCTTTTTTGTACGGTAGGCCTACACATACTATGTATACCTGTAGGTGTTTACGTAACAAGCTGAAGTGATGCACCCTACTCATAGTGTAAGACTTCGAGTCTACTCACAGGGTGTTGAATCCAGCGAGTCGTCGAACTCAACGAGTCGTTAACTTAATCTATACTGAACAGTCGTTGAATTCATGTATACTCGACGAGTCGTTGACTTCGTGTATAGCAACGAACGTTGACTTTATTTATAGACGCGTCTAGACGGGTACGTTCACGTCACCAAGCTGTTCATGTATAAACGTATGTTTACGTCACCGAGTCGTTCATGTTAAAACGGTACGTTCACGTCACCGCAGCGTCTACATATACACAGTCTACGCTACGTTGAGATCACGTGAGTGTGTGTTTATGGCATTATTCGTTAGGTTGAATACTACACTAAATATAGATCATCTGTCAGCCAATAGGATCAGAGTTTGATCAATAAACTCTTGGTGGCCGCTTCGGAAACATAATTCTACGCAGTGAGAGTTTCGTCAGCGGCCTGGTTAGTACTTAGATTTAGAGATTAATATTAGATTATACATTGTGGGATTATTTGTATATAAAATATATATATAGATGTAGTTCAAATCCACAATACAAATATGGTGTATCGTTGTTGCATGGGCAGGCCAAAAGCTGCAAGCATCGAATAGAATAGATATCGGAGCTACAAAATAGTCCGTATCTATGTCTATTATTACGTGGTGTCTGAATTGAAACGAAACTGCGTTTTCGAGAAAGTTGGGTGGATTGTGGTCTGGGGTCCTGAGAGGACGGAAAGGCCAGATAAAAGAGACGAGAGAAACGAGAAGTATGATTACTCCAAAGTTGGACTGGATGACCAGATAGTCGTTGATCCGAAATTAAGAGAGCTTTGCAGCATATCAGACATATGCTATACTTGTGCCACTAACTACATCTCGAATTTTGTTTGGCACAAAGTTGCGGAATGTTTTCCGTTGAAAAAAACAACGGCTGAGCGAAAATATACTCCACTCAAAACAACCAAACAAAAGCAACCGGCGATGAAAGATTGTGAATTCATGAAATTGATTTACAAAACCAATTGTTTGTCATTTCTTTGTACGATCTGTTCATCATTACTTTGCGTAGGTTTAGATTAGTTTAGGTTTACTTTTTTTCAAACGGTGCGTCGAGTTATTACCGTCAGTAAGTTTTTCGCGTATAACCGTAGTAACTTACTACTAGTAAGTGTAAATGGGTTCGATTCGAATTAGTTTAGGTTTAAATTTTTTTTATTTTATTACAAACGGTGCGTCGACGAGTTATTACCGTTAGTACGTTTTTCGCGTATAACCGTAGTAAGCGTAAATGGGTTCGATTTGTTTTAAATAGTTTGTAGGACTTAGTTCTACTAACTTAAGTTTAGGCTAGGTTTGGCATTACAGTTGTAAATTTAGTTTTAGTTAGATAAAATTCTTACGAATTATTTTTTTTATTGGGGGGACGTAACAAGCTGAAGTGATGCACCCTACTCATAGTGTAAGACCTTCGAGTCTACTCACAGGGTCGTTAAATCAAACGAGTCGTTGAACTAGTATCGAGTCGTCGAACTTGTTATCGACTGAGTCGTTGACTTAATGTATACTCAACAGTCGTTTAATTCATGTATACTCGACGAGTCGTTGACTTCGTGTATATACAATTGTGTCATGAGTAACCTTTGTAGATTACAAGCCTGATTGCATTATTAAGTTTTCCGGTTGATAAATAAACCTACTATAAGATAATATGTATTTTAAGGGGGTTGCGGTCGTAGTTATCTGATAAGCCATCTGATAGATCTATTCGTCATCCACAACAATAATTTGTACCACTACATTTCCTGATACAAAATCGATTACACGTCATATCATATTTTTGAACAAGATTTTTAACCTAATTGACATTTAGAAATCCTTGAAAAACGGCAATTTCAAGGGATTTAAAAATCTGGTTAGGATTTTTAAGTTTTTTCTAAGTTGTTCTAGAATTGCAGGACACCGCCGATTTTTGCAATTTCACGAGTTTAAATTACAAGAATTAGTTATAAAAATTCAAAAATGAAGATGTCGAAAATATTTATTACTTTCTATCAATTTTTTCAGATGCTTGAAAGTTCCCGAGCAATTTGGTGCAGTTTTAGGCCTCAAAGTGACCTAAAACATTACGATCGTTATTTCTTCACAGTTCCTTTAACAATTACGCGGAGGTTTCCGCATGATTTCATAAGGGTATCTTATTCGTAGAGATGTTTTATAAATTGAATTGCTCCCATTTACACACATGACTATTTAAAATGTTGAAATTTTTTAATCTTACCTTTTCTTTGCTTCTGTTTTCAGGAGGGGTGCCTATTTTTTTAAATAAAGATATTCAATTCCGAAGTCATCCGAAGTACGAACAATTAGAGTGATATTTTTCAAGAACGGTTTAAAACTTTACAGTTAACCTCCTCACCAGGGATCGGCATATCAAAAATTAAAACTGGATTGTATCGTATCTAGAGAGGATGAAATAAAAATGTATCTTATCGTATCTATAGGGTACAAAATAATAACTGGATCGTATCGTATCTATAAGGAATACATAAAAAGTGGATCGTATCGGATCGTATCTAGGGGGGTCGAAATAAAAAGTGGATCGTATCGTGTTATATCAAAAGTTGCGTAGGTTTTCACGCCTATTTTTGTCTATGATATAAACGTGTATCAAACGGCCGCCTTATCAGATGCGATAAGTCCGACCACCAAGCGGTGACAAAAATGTTCCGGGCCCTTCTTTTCCTAAGGCTCAGAATCCGCTCATGGCCTTTTTTATTTCGCGTTTCATCGGCGCAGAACAGCAGAAACTCTCGGTTTAACAGTGAAGCCTTTAATCCTTTGACAACCTTAGCCTTTTGGTGGCTTGGAAATTTTACCATCTTAAAAAAATACTGACGAAATTACTTGGGAAGAAACTGTTTAATGAAATTGTTAAAAGAAAAGTTTTCGAAGAAGGCTTTAATAATATTTATTATTATAATATTTATTAACTCTCAGATTCAACTCGTCAAAGAGAAATTCTTTTTTTGTTGCAGATTTCTTAAAAATTTCCATCTGAAAAAGCTTATTTTTCAGAACAAGTTTCATCATATTATATAATTCATATATGAAATAAGAAATTGAATCCACAAAAAAAATAAGCTTTTTAAACCGAAAAAAGTTTGTTATACATTTTTGGCCACATTTCCAAGAATAAAAATATATTCAAAAATGCCCGTTATCAGGGTTTTAAAATGTTTTTATGTGATCCTATCTCGGATTACAAATACAGTCTGTTGCGGCGTTGAATTTTAATTTATGTTTTTTTTGTTAAAAAAGTACTTCTAATTATCTAATTGGTTGTGAGTAAAATTAGGGGGTGCCATAAACCCAGCAGACTGGATTCATTATAACTTACGAAAATAATAAGTCAGTAACTTTTTTATGCTATTATAGTTAGCTGAACCGATATAAATATGTTTCAGCTTCATAAAATAATTTTTATTTATTTTAGGAAAGATTGAGTTCGAGTTTTCATTTTGAAATCCTAAAATTCAAAAAAATTTCAACTATTATGAAAATTTTCCGCATTTTTTGTCCAAAATTTGTTTTGTTTCTTTATTTAAATTTGTGGGTAAAAACCAGAAAAATAGCCACTTTAACTTTTTCATAAGGTTCATACATATTTTCTGACCGCTGTGTTGTAAAAATCATAAAATTTTTTTTTTTTCGACTTTTTAGAAATATTATGAAAATTTTCCGCAAATCAATTTTTTATTCGTGTTTTTTGAATTCTCCATAAAAATCATGCAGAATCACATAAAAAGTTTGGCATCTATTAAATCGCCGTTATGAAATTTTTTAACACTTGACTGTGCACTGGATAAGTGCCATTCGGCACTGAATCTTTGAAATTTATGGTTGTGAAAAATTCCCAATGAAATGGTGGGTGTAATTGGCGATTTTGTTAATAGTCAGGACATTTTTTTATATCAAAACGCAATTTAGGGTCAATTTTTATCTCAAAAAAAGCTGTTTTTCTCTCTACTTTTGTCCAATTTACCCCTTTTTTCATGAAAAATTGAAAATTGACCTTTAATTGCGTTTTGATATTCAAAAATGTTCTACTATCTGAAGAAATGGCGCCTATTACACCCGCAATTTTATTGGAAATGTTTGTATCATAAATTTACATAAATTGAGTGCCAAAGGCACTTATCGAGTGTACAGCTAAGTGTAAAAAATTTCATCGATAGTTTAGAAATGATAATCGCGCGTCCAAACTCATTAGTTGACATACGGATATTATATATACAAAAAAATAAATAAATGATTCCACCTGATTTTTCATTGGAGTTCGAAAATCACAAATTGAAAATTATAGACATGATTTGCGGAAAATTTTCATATATTTCCATAAAAGATCGAAAAAAGATGAAAAATAAATATTTTATGTATTTTTCAAATAGGCTGTCAGAAAATATGTAGGCCGTTTTTTGAGAAAGTCTAAAGTAGCCATTTTTTTTTCGTTTTTTTGTCACAAATTGAAATATAAAAAACAGAAAAAATTTTGGCTGAAAATACGGAAATTTTCACATTCTTTGATTTTTTTAAAATTTTACGATTCAAAGATGACAACTCGAGCTCAAATCTTTCCTAAAATGCAGAAAAATAATTTATTCAAGCTGAAACAAATTTAATCGGTTCAGCTAACATAATACACATAAAAAATATACTGACTTATTATACCCAACGCATTTTTACCAATGAGAAAAATAATTTTTATCAGCAATATTATTATTTAATTTTTTTTATACAATAAATTTCTTTTGGAATTGCCTATCTAATGACGTATTTTTTATTTTCCAGAGATAATTAGAACCCACTAAATTGGGTATTGTTTGCCCGCTTTTATTATTTGTAAGCGAGAAACAAAAGGTGGCGGTGAAATGACTCGGTTATTTGATTTGTACAGATCTGATAAAATTGTTTATTTTACGGAATTAGGTCAGAATTGTTTCCTACTTATATTTGTTCACAAGAACAATTTAAACTTTTAGTAAAGTACAGGATCATCTATTTTAACCCTAATTTCACGAATTTCTTGCAAATTTTTCCTCAATTTGAACTTTGAACTCCCTAGAAATAAAACGAGTAAAGATATCAAAAATCGGACTAAATTAAAATTATGCGTGAATGTTAATTAGACTTGTGAACGAAAAATTAAACTTATGATTAGTGTTATCTCAAAACGAACTTCTAGCGTAACATCTGTAAAAAATATCGATTTTCCTAAATTTTTAAGAGTTTGAAATTTTTTTTTTCGGATCAGACTAAATTAAAATATGATCATAAGTGTTTGGAATATTGGTCTGTAACTAACAAATTTTTGTATGTTTAGTTAGCTCAAACGAACTGCCAAATCTGATTTTTCAGTTTTTTGTCTGTTCCGTTTTTTTTTTTTTTTTTTTTTTTTTTTTGTGTTTTTTTTTTTTTTTTTGTTTTTTTTTTTTTTTTTTTTTTTTTTTTTTTTTTTTTTTTTTTTTTTTTTTTGTCCGCAAACTGAAAGGTGCTCGTTGTTTCAATCATGTTTTTCGTAGATTTAAAATATCAAGGCCACCCTCAAAATTAAAAATCAACCAGAGAGAGATTGTCGTTGTTATCAGTGGTCAAAACAATCAAGTCTATAACTTCAGCCGTTTTTCCGTGGTACAAGTTGAAAACTCCTAAAACTCCGTGGAACCTCCTTAAGGGAGTACTGGTCGCATTTTAAGGCAAAAACAGGATTTCAGCGTCGCCCTCAATAAAGTACTAGAACAGCACGAAACAAATGTATTCAGTGTTAGGGTCAATTGTAACATCTGAATCTTGCTTTCACGAAACAAATCGAAGGCCTTTCTGATTGGCCGACCAATCAGGAACGACCTTTTCAAAAGTGGCAACTATTTCACTTCAAAAGCCTACTCCTCCTGAGTTTTGAAGAAGAGAATACTTTATAGCTTTTATTGACCACAGGAACGTGGGCAGAACCCCGAGTTCCGTTTAACTCAAAAAAATATTTACCGGCGCTAAAGTTGAGCAAAAAACTGTTTTTTGGCCTTATTTTGAGTGCCTCGGGGAAAATACTACTCCTCCCTGGATTTGACGACAGAAACCTAAAACTGGTATGTATACGATCCTTAAGGCTACGCGCAAAGCCGAGTTCCACAATTCAGCATTTTGTATCTCGTCTTTTTGGAAACCACGATTCAAATTCTCAGAAATTTCAAAATTTGAAAAAAATCGCCACTGAATATGTTCAAATCGCGATGAAAATACTTTTTTTATGAACAAATGAAAAATAAAAAGACATCTGGTCAACTTATTTTGTCCATATTTTCAGAAAAAAAACATTTTAAAACTAATCTGGAAAAATTTCATGTCCGAGTCTTGTAAATGCGACCAGTACTCCTTAAGGGGTATTGAATTCAGGTCAGTCTACAGGTCTCAACGTCCCAAAATTAGTAAATAAAAATCACAAAAAAGTACGAAATTAACATTTTTTTGAGTAATTTTTCTGAGTAATTTTCTTTGGAAAACCAAATTTTCGACCAGAAAAACTCATAATATCAAAAAGCTGTATATCTTCTATTTTTAAGATGAAAAACTTTGGTTGCTAAAGCGTTTAAGTCTTGACTAATAATAAACTGAGCAGTAACAAAAAACTAAGTTTTTTTTATTTTTGGCTTTACGTTTGAGATACCCCAAAAAATATGCTAACTTTTTGGCGCCCACCTCGAGGTCCTGCCCCCTGAGACAAATTCAACAAGCCAAAAATTTGTGAGAAAAGAAGAATTTAGATAAAAAAATAGATAAGAAAATGTTTCAACTATTAATATACACTATAAAAAAGGCAAGGCTACGCCTCGCCTTTTTTATATTATTGTATCTTGAGGGGTAACATACAAATGAGATCGTATCGTATCGCAGAAAACCGATACGATCCGATCCGAAAATTACGATACGATCTAATTATGCCGATCCCTGCTCCTCACACCCAAAACCTGAACTTCGCCACAAATTAATTCGTTTTTTTTGGTTTTTAAGATCAAGGAGAAAATTAGTTTGATGACAATTCCATCATGACATATTTAAATTCTTAAATTTGAAGTCTGTGTACTTGATAAATGCGATAAAAAATAGAGGATATTTTGATAGAGATATTTATGGTTTTTTGACTTAAGGGGGTAGGTGTCGTAATTTGGTACGAGGATACTTGTTTGTAGATCCATCCTTCGTTTAACGATTACACATCTCAAACTCAAAATTGTTACATCACACCACCAGGTGCTGAGTCAATTCTAGAAGACCCAAGCTTTTTTCTAAGTTATACTCCTATTATGCCCCACATACAAAGCATCTGAAAATTTACACAGAGTACGGGATAAGTGAGGTTACTAATATGTTTGGCCAATTTTTGTGAATTTCGCTCTTGTATTTTCTAGAATAACTCTTGAACGCCGATTTTTACAATTTTTCATCTTCAAACTGATACTTCTCCTAGACGGATGTTCAGAATAAGACCGTTATTTCGACTTAGGTAGATAAATATAGTGTCGTTAATATGATTTGCTTGGATTTTTGAATTTCATCCTGGAATTTTAGTAACTTGACTATAAGTAAACCGGAAATGAAAAGTTCGAAAAAAAGGTCGTCGGATCGGAACAAAAGTACCACCAAATTGAAGCTGAGAGTTCACTGATCAAAAAATCTGCAAACAGCTAATCGAAATTTCGAACCAATCAGCGTCAAATTCGATAATAAGGTTTAACATTTTTGCTAAAAAATAATTGAAATTTCTAGAATTCGATTAAGACATTTTTGATAATTTTAATGTCATGCATTGTTTGAGACGGGTCATATTCACCCATAAAAAATGATCATATCATGGTAGAATACCGGTTTTATGCGGGTTAAAGCTAAAAAATATTCGAATTTTGAAAATTCTAGATTTTGTTCTATATTGTTTTGAAAAAAAAATTGCCACCATGAGATTTATTGGGTCAACTTAAGTCGTAAACGATATTAATATATCATAAATTAATTCTATAAACGCCTCAAAAAATTACGANCGAAAAAAAGGTCGTCGGATCGGAACAAAAGTACCACCAAATTGAAGCTGAGAGTTCACTGATCAAAAAATCTGCTAACAGCTAATCGAAATTTCGAACCAATCAGCGTCAAATTCGATAATTAGGTTTAACATTTTTGCTAAAAAATAATTGAAATTTCTAGAATTCGATTAAGACATTTTTGGATAATTTTAATGTCATGCATTGTTTGAGACGGGTCATATTCACCCATAAAAAAATGATCATATCATGGTAGAATACCGGTTTTATGCGGGTTAAACCTAAAAAATATTCGAATTTTGAAAATTCTAGATTTTGTTCTATATTGTTTTGAAAAAAAATTGGCACCATGAGATTTATTGGGTCAACTTAAGTCGTAAACGATATTAATATATCATAAATTAATTCTATAAACGCCTCAAAAAATTACGACACCTACCCCCTTAATTTAATTTTTGTTATTTTTTTCTGATTTTTTGCACCATAATCAATCATTTGAAATTCAATCTTATTGTTTGTTGCGTTTTTTACTTATTTAATTTGATTTTTTTTAAATATTTTATTTCATAATAAGAAATATTCACGCTTATCAAGCGCGCTCATTCGTCAACTTTTGTCCTCTTTTTCCTCAAGATGACTCATTATTCCAAAAATAATACCATTATCAAAAAGGGGTTAAACTTTCCCTAAGATTCTGTATCAAAACTGAGAACATGGCACCGATCCTCGAGTTTATTTTTCCTATCACACTTTTTGTTTGAACTCCTAGGAGATTAATTTCTGAAAGAAATTTAGTCAACCCAATTTCAGCAGTATTACAGTCAGTGAAGTCACAGAATGTTTTTCAATTGATTTTGAATTCCCTGATACCAAACCCAATGTGCCCTCAAATTGTCAAACCACCTAGCATGCAAGATGTCGAAGTTATTAATCTTTCTCAAATGATTGATTTTACAAGAGCAGATGCTACAAAAATTGATATGAAAGATGGATGTTTTTATGAGTGGTTTAACAGTTTAACGCTCGTAATAACACTTACTGACCCAAAAGTCTTCCTGTTATAGAAACTGTTTGTATGAGAGAAGCCGCTTCTCAGAAGCGTCTTATACATTTGCTTTTGACACCACAAAATGAATCCGTTATCGACCTTTTAACCCTTGTGAGCATATAAAAAAAGTTCCGTCAAGGCACCAGAGCCACAATTGTGGCTCTATTTTGAACGTTGTTTACAGAAAGCTTATGGCAGTTGGAATTTAAATTTTTTCTGCACAAGGAAGTTGAAAGGTAATATTTTTGCATCCGACATTTTATATTCTAGAATTTTAATTTTTTGTTTTATAAAATATAGTGAGAAAAGCAAGGTATACCATATCACTTGATACACGGTCATAGTTGTCTTCACAAGTCGCATTTTTGTCGGATTTTTATTTAATACATCAAAAGTAATTTATAAATAAGTCAAAAATTTTGATGGGAAAATATCATGATTTTTGACGAAAAATGTTTATTTTCCCTATAAGCAGCAGGTATACGAAGAACCTGCCTGTGTATATTTTTATGTCAATAAACAATCATAAACATAGACGATTGACAACAATAATTACACTAGCAGGTTCTTCGATAACTACAGTATGTAAAACAATTGTTCGAGACCAAAAGCTCCAATTTTTCTGGATTGATATATTATCTTCTCCTGCCAATTATGGTTTTGATCCAGAGAATTCTCCTTTTGTTGGCCGAACATTTTTTACATAACTGTACTGTATTTTGTGTCGGGAATTTGTTCGCCGGGAATTTTTTCGTTTAAAAATGCCCTATTTTAACTATAGAAATTTGAGCGCGGAAAATATAATATCTTTCTATGAAAATTTCTAGACTATTTTCTAAATGTTTTGAAAATTTTATTTTTGCATTGACAACAATATAATTATGAAAGTGTTTTTCTGACAATGTGTCACATAGTGTGTTGACAAGTTGTCAATGACAACACACCCATATTTCAAATTGATACAATTATTGTACTAAGTATACATTTTCATTCGTTTATAAGAGAGGTTTTAACGCCTACACAATTTTCATAGCAAAAGATAGGGGAAAAATTCCCGACGAAAATAGTATACCTCATAAAAACAGATTATTACATTTTTTTTTATTATTTTCAATTAAATATGTTAAGGGGGTAACCGACGGGTTTTACTGATTTACAAACGTTATTCCTGGGCTAACCGCAATTCGTATTTAGTTCAAACTTCGGATTCTAGGAGATATTTGTTTGAAATTTTCAAAAAATGATGTCAAAAGTTTTTTGTATGACCGGACCGGCCGGTATACCGGTCCAAAAAGTGATTTTTTCCATTTTTTGGTACAACTACATCTAGCTCCTGGATATCAAAATTTTCTCTTTTTTTCAGTATTAACTTTAATTTGTAAGCTTAACAGCCGTGCGTGCCCTGATTTTCAAATTTCTTGTTATTAAGAGAAAGTTCCAAAATAAATGGGTNAAAATTTTTTTCTTATATATTTTTGAAAGCAAACCAGCCACGAAAATGACAATGCAACTAAAATTAGCTTCCTATCACTTCTGAGTCTCGAGATACAGCCTCCGTCGATTACCCCCTTAATGAAGTACAACTATGGACAATTTTTGATTGCTTAAATTTATTTTTATACACTTTGTACTAATTAAATTTTTTGTACTAATTACATTTTTTCAAGGGATACTTGAAGTTGAAAATTTATAAACTTCCGAACAAAAATATCTGCCCCTAGATACCGATATATTTTATTTTACTGTTATGCATGCACAAAACACTTTCCTAAAAACTGGCTAATCTTACATTTGTATTTTATGTCTAGTTCCGAAATGATTTTTCAGGAAGTTAAACAGGAAGGTAGAAAATTCTAGAAAATTAACTCCATTTAATACTGGAACCAAACATTCGAATTAAATTATTTTTGTTGTAACTGAATCGAAATTCTTTATGATGTGTTTGAAAGAAAAGATTCTACGATCCCGTTTTTTGCTTTTTTTAGATGATTTTAGGTATGCTTGAGCCACTATTTTGACTTTGTGCTTACAAGGGTTGAGTCTAGCTGCTAAAAAGTTGGCAATTTTACCCAAAAATTTGACCAGTCTACCCCTCAACCGGGTTGAGTTAACCTCCTTTACGGGGGTACCCGTCATGAACTAAGGCTCAAACAAAAAAGTTCTGAATTTTAGTCTTATGATTTTTTTCTGAAAATATGGACAATTTCAAGTTAATTGGTAGTATTTCCATCCCTAAACTTTGCCAAGAAAGTACTTTTTTCGGAATTTTAAAATAATTTATCCGGAAAAAAACCATTTTTACGAAAATTTCTTGATTTTGAAAAATGTAAAGTACAGTTTTCGAAGACAACAAAAAAACATAAAAATTTATGTTTTGATAGTCACAGCTCTTCGCGAGGTCATAAGCTGTTCATTCATATATATGTTTCAGAATAGTGACTAAAAAATCCAGGGAGGAATAGGCTTTTGCGCGAGCCTCATAAAAATAGTTTTTTGCATTTTCTAGAGCGAATTTATTTCGAATTTTTGAAAACGATAGTAACAGACCTGCGTGCGTTTCTAGCGGTTCATAAAATCTTAAAATAATTTTTCTACCCCTCAAAACTCACGGAGGAATATATGACTCTACTTTGAAGCTCGTTCCTGATTGGTCGGGCAATCAGTGATTCTCAACTATAATTTAGGATGTGAGATTTTCGTTTAATTAATCTACTCGGTTAAACAATTAGGTTTCACAATGTATAGTTTTCTAGATATTTGCCCTCAAAAACCATGAAAACGACATTTCTCATGACGGGTACCCCCTTAAGGGGTGGAGGGGGGACCTTTTTTGCATGTTTTGACTTTGAGGCAAGATTGTGAGAGAATAAAACAAGATGGAGTCAAATTAAAAAAAATATATCGATCTTCAAACAATTTGAAGTCAAAATTGAGAAAGATTTTTTTTTCGGACATATAATTTAGAGCTAGAGAGCAATAATTTTCAAAACGCAATAATCTATCTCCTCCCTGGGTTTTCATTGGTTAATAGTGATAATAAAAGTATGCAAATGATTTTTGATTTATAAAAAACGCCCCCTCCAAATTTTTGAAATTTACCCTAGAATGCTCTCGAGCGCCAATTTACCGCTTTTTTCAGCCATTTTTCAAAATCTATCTCCTCTCTCAATTTTTAAAAATTTAGAAATTTTATTTCAGGATCATATAACGCATGCACTTTCGAAACTTTTTCCCCTCCAGATTTTGCAATTTCGCACTGAGTCTCTCACAGTATACATAAACGTGAGCGCTAGAAAAAAAAGACTGCAAGTGAAAAATATTTTTTTTTAATTTATTTT
>SCLH01001673.1:0-24820 GCA_004367855.1 Oikopleura vanhoeffeni
TAGCTTTCTTCAAAAATGAAGAAAATAAAAGTGGATTGACTTCGAGTTTCTCATTCGTCGAAATTCAAACCGATCAGAATAACCAATCAACATAATCGGATCAATTTTAAAAAAGAGTTTTTTCATTTATTCCGAAAATATATAAATTTTGTTATACTTTTTATCACGATTTGCCTTTATCGGCTTAAAGGGGTTGTGGGTGTAGAATGTTGGAATTGCTGGGGAAAATAGCCCACTCCTCCAGCTTGACTGGAAGGGTCGATAACGGGCAGATAAGAATAAATAAGAAAAAAAATACGGGAGACTAAAACCTTCTCTGTCAACTGCAAGTAAAAGTTTTCAATTCTGGTGAAGGATGGCTCACCGGTGCGGCATCGAAAAACTGGTAAACATATGTTCCCAATTTACACAAAAATTGTAAAATCTCGATCAATTGTGCTTTAAATTGAATAAAACAAAAGTGTTTCGATAAAGTACGACGTCTTCAAATAATTACCAGAAAAGAAAAATTAACAAAAATCTCCTTTGATTTTTAGACGGTAAAAATTAAATTCAGAAATTCTTTTTAAAATCTGAATAAGCTCGGTCAATTTTGTTTAAAATTGAATANACAAAAATCACCTTTGATTTTTAGACGGTAAAAATGAAATTCGGAAATTCTCTTTTAAATCTGATAAGCTTGGTCAATTTTGTTTCAAATTAAATGAAACAGAAAATGTTTGAAACCTACAAAATATTGTCATATTTTACCATAAGCTCGTTGAAATAATTATTTTCTTTAAGTTTTAAGCGTTAAACAAAGGATTTATTGTTTATAATTTCCCAGCAGAGGGTAACTTGTGTTGTTATCTAACGTCCGCGCCTACGCGAGAACAAATCAAAATAACCCATTTTAATTTGTTTAAAATATTGTTTTTTCTGAATTCTTTTCTTTCAGTTCAATTCAAGAATAAAACAACAATTTTTTTCAACGCTTGTTTAATTTACACCCACAACCCCCTTAAACAGATTAAAACCGATTTTTTGTTTTTGAAATTCCTTATTTCAAATCGTCACTTATATATATCAGTGACCGTGCAGATGGCAGCCTTATTTCGTTCCAAATAAAGTTTACCTGGTAAACTGAAAATATTACTTGTTCAAAGTTGATCACAAAAAATAAAAACAGTAAACGATCCTGTCAAAACGAACTGTTACCGAAATTGTGAAATTAAAATTGCGTAGATTAATGATTTGAAAATAATGCTTTCTTCAGGCTATTATAAGGTGGGAACGGCAAAACTTTTTTGCTAAACATTTTATCTTTTTTAAAATTCAGTTTGCACTTAGCCGTTCCTACGGCTTTGGCTTCTTTCTATCATTTCATTTGCGGTTAAATACAAAATTAACAAATAACTAAATTTATAAATCATCACTCACGTTTTCGATTCCGTCATCTTTTTTATTCTCAAATATTTCCACTCATGAAAATAAAATAATTATTTTTCAAATATTTTGTATATATGAAAGAGGGTCCTGGTAATCGGCACACAACAGATATAACAAAAAGAAATGGTCAATCACCCGGAAAATAACTGAGATAACCGCGGACTTTGGCAATGTGTCATGAAAAAAATATTCAAAGAAAAATCTTAAATAATTTTGAAGAGAAAATATGAGAGACGCAAAATCAAACACATTAAAACACGACGATTATACACAATACTATCGTCGATACATTTAGGAAGTACTGGTCGCATTTTGACGCCAAAAACAGGGTTTTCAGAGTCGATTAAATCCGTGATTCCTTTGTTTTCAAAAAAGTCTTGAAGAGATAAGCCAATTATAATTTATTAAAATTTTTATTTATGCAATTCATTAATAAAAATCAGGTTAAAATTATTCAAAACGATTTGAAACACCATTTTGACTTCACAATGTTCGAATCAAAACAGCATCCTCTGGCTTCGCACGTCTCTTTCTTGATTCCAGCCCATCCACATTCGACTCTTTGTGCAACGCCAA
Source organism: Oikopleura vanhoeffeni (assembly GCA_004367855.1). Classification (NCBI taxonomy): domain Eukaryota; kingdom Metazoa; phylum Chordata; class Appendicularia; order Copelata; family Oikopleuridae; genus Oikopleura; species Oikopleura vanhoeffeni. Next base: position 2,005 of record SCLH01001673.1, read on the forward strand.
CATCGCATTTGTAAGAGTCTAAAGAAAAAATTTACAGTTAATATTTTTCAGTTAGTTTTGTGTATATTAAAGTTTAAAACATCTCCAAAGTCTCTGAATTTTTATTTGGAAGTTTTTTTTCGCCCAATAAGATGTCCTGTTCAGAGGGAGTGAAGACAAATCGAGCGAGAATGTACTAGACTGGAAAATAACCGTCCCTGATAGGCCGACAAGCGGCTTCTACTCTCAACCATGGCTTACAATTCATATTCTACACCACACTGATATCTATTTCTCGATTTTCGTGTTCACTTTTTCTGAACAGGATCCCAGGTATATACATAGAAATAAATACCTTGATGAAATTTGGCATAAAAAAACACTATAAGATTGGCTTTTGTGAACTTTTAATAGAATAAAAAATGGAATTTTTTTCGTTTTACTGGAAATAATAACTAATCACAAAGTTTAGTGGATATTTCTAGTTTTTTTATCTTTGTTGTGTCTGTGGAATAGAAGGGAATTATAGATTGGATTGGCTTGCTGAAAAAAAATAGAGTAAAAAGACTTGGATAACCTCAATAAATTACATGTCAAAATAATAAAATATTCAAAATCCAAATGTATAGATGTTTTATTTTCAACTAAAAGTTCAAAACTGTTAAAAACGGGTTTGCAAAATATTGGAGTCTTAAATGACAGAAATTTCTTGTAGCCGGTCTTACCATGACTGCAAATAATGAAAGTAGATACCCGGGACATAGTTTTAAGGGGGTATACGACTCTGATTTAATAAAGACCTTAGAGGCATTAAAAATGCTCCAAATTGTTACGGAGTGATAATTAAGTGTACTAAAAACCCAATCATCAAAAAAATATTTTCGAAAATTTCGCATTTTTTCGATTTTTTTCTAAGTATTTTTTAAAAGATGAAGTTAAAAAATAATTTTGACCACTAAAACTTCAAAATATCGCCTTGACGTAAGCCAACTTTCTCATCAGTGTTTCACCGGCTAACTTTTGAGCTTACTTTCGAAAAAATCGAAGCATTTTTTTTTTCGGAAATTTTTTCGAAAATGACCAAAAAAATCATATTTGGAGTTTTAGCTGGAAATTGCAAAAAAGCTCGCCTTAACTCACATACTCATTTTGGTAATATATTACCACTTCGAATTTTGAAAAATCGTATTTTATANGTAGCCACTTTGAGTAACAGATAATATCTTATTAATCTCAATTTTCAAAATTTGGCTCTCAAACGCCACTTTTAAGTGTTTTGAATAAATGATCAAAAAATTTCAAGACAAATAAACTTGACTTGAATATCAAGCCAAGGTTCTCTGGCTTGACTCGAGTCAAAATCTCTCTGGCTTGGCTCAAGCCAATCCAAGCCAGTGGGTGCCGAGGTCTAGTCCCAAGTGCATATTGGTCCCAAGTCCGCCATATCCCTTTATCACTTTTTGGTTAGAATGCGTAGCCACAACGTTAAAATCACACGTTAAAAGGAGTAGTGGCTACGCATTCTAACCAAAAAGTGATAAAGGGATATTGGTCCCAAGTCCGTCATCGTCCCAAGTGCATATTGGTCCCAAGTCCGTCATGGTCCCAAGTGCATATTGGTCCCAAGTCCGTCATGGTCCCAAGTGCATACAGGTCCCAAGTGCATTTTGGTCTCAAGTGCATTTTGGTCCCAAGTGTGATTTGGTCCCAAGTCCGTCATATTGGTCCCAAGTGAGGCTTGGTCCCAAGTGCATTTTCGTCCCAAGTCCGTCATGGTCCCAAGTGCAATTTCGACCCAAGTGTGATTTGGTCCCAAGTGCATAATCGTCCCAAGTGGGGCCTACTCTCAGAATATTACAGAAAAATTTACGAAACTATTTCGAACGACGAAATGCAGAAGCTTTCTTCATAATAATTCTTAAACCAACTCTTAATTATCAACGCAAGCACCGTCACTTTTCACTATTCTGACAGTGGGCATAAAAATTTGCCTTTTTTAGCCCACTTTTATTTTCAACGTGAACTGTTCTAGACTTTGTATTATTTGTGAACTTGAAAACTTAAAAATATTTTCTCTCAAAGCCCGATGATGCGAAATGCGAACGGGCGTTTAGAAACCGATGGTCATTTTTTGGCTGAGAGGTAAAATTGCCGCAATGTGCAAATTAAGTTTGTTTGTGAGCGAAAAACAGTTTGACATCAACTCTGATCAAATATAATAACAGGTGTAACTTACACCGTGTAAGGGATGAGTCGGTTTCTAAGTTTCCCAATGCGAAAACGTTTGCTTAACTCGTAGACTCGATTTAAGCCAACGCGTCGCCACACACCATTTAATCGCATTTTACGACGCCCAATCATTGATGACAAGATCAGTTATAAAGTTATCGATAAACTTTGAAACAAAATGACGTTTGTGCGTTTTTTTTTTGAAAATTTTTACTGTNTTTTTTTTTAAATTTGACCTTCGAGAGGCGAAGTCGTCGAATAAGTCGTGTTTCTTAAACCGTAATGTGAAACGGTATTAGGAAAACCTATTTAACCATATAGACGTACTTTTGGGTTGGGAAAAGTCTATAGCATCTAATAGTAAGGAGTACCCGAGAAATCCTTAATGATTAATGCTCTAATTAAGATTGTGTTTATATAAAAGTGTTTTCCTAAGAGGATATCCTTATACAGTTCTAGTGTCACTCATAAATTGTTAATGTTTGTGACAGGGCGAGCGGTGTAATTTTTTCAACTTGAAGATGAGCGGAGTTCCCAGTCGGGCGACGCGGTAGTCAGTACTGGCTTACAAAAGGTGCTCTCCGCATAAAATCGCAAGAAAAAAATAAAGTTAATAACCGCTCCAAGATAGATGGACTAGAGAATTCACTAATGCTTCTGGCCGAAGTTAATCTCAGAGTCTTGTGCGAGTAAATTTATTTTCCTAAATTGTCGAAAAATGTTATTGACTTTATGCGGGACTTTTCAGTTGAACCCACACTTAGACAAGTATTTCAATTTTTGCTTAAAAGGGTTTTGTGTTATAGTGTTGTTAATGAAGGTGTCGTTACATATTTGTGGGTAGTGGCCAGGGTAGCACTCAATGATCAGAGATAAATCGAATCTGGGCTCAAAGAACGGCGCAGCCGTTGACATTCTACCGAGCAGACGAATCACTTTGCAACCGGGCATGACACGCCCGCGTACTTGCCTCTAACACTTAAGAGACAGAGGCGTTAACTGTTCGCGCCCTGCTGGCGACATAAAAGGGGTACGAGGTGCGCGGCGTGTCGAGCTATATTTCCGATTTATTAATCATTCGTAGGACTCGATGTTTCCGGCAGATGAGGGATCATATTCAACATTATAAGTGCGCGATGTTTACTGACGGCTTAAACATTAATTGACAAACCGAGTTATAAAGTGTATCGATAAACTTAAGGACAAAATTGACGGTTGTCTGTTTTTATTGAAAAATTTTACGTATTAACCTCACAAAAATTAAAGCTTGATCATGCGTGATCGAGAAAATGAAAATTCTAAGTAGAACTGTTTCCGCATTTACACTATTACCCAAATGATCAAATCGTGTAACCGTATAGTTAAGGAATAAGTTGGTAAGATTAGTAGTTAGTTAAAACATTCCAAAAATTGCTTTAAATAGTCAAATTTTGAAAGATGAGTGAGGTGGGTTTCCTTAGAAAGTTTTGTTAAGGACTTTTTACATTTACGACCAAGTCAAATAACATCACGTGAGCCGTTCAGGATTAAGAAATGAGGTGTTTGGGACGCCAAAGTACCCAAATACTGTCAAATTAGCGCCGAAAGAATTTGAGACTTAATGACAGGCTACCTAATTTAAGAAGTGAACATAATAATGATTTTCCAAACAGCGTCAGGCGTGAGCGTTAGTGTTTTCAGAGAAATAAGTTTATTTAGATGACATATTTTAAAACTTTATTTTGGATTATTGCTGCGATCGGAGCGGAGTTATTCAGACTATTCCTGTAAGAGTAAAGAAGTTTTAAAAATACGTTGAAGTTGACCTGAAATTTTTGACGGTAATTGAGTACTTGTTTCAAATTACTGTTGACATGGTACCGGGATATAGTTTGGTTTTCAAATAAGTACTCAATCAGGGGCGAAATGACTCCCCTTAGAAAGAATGCGTAACGGTAAGTTTCTAGAAACTGCTAATTGCAGTTACAGTATGGCCTCCAGTGTTAAATGAGGATGGACCAGGATCTCCAAGAAGTTCATATTGCTTCGGAAATTGTCTGAATAACATAAGAATGCGGAGGAGCGAGAGAGAAGGTTAGAAAAAATGGAATAAACGGTGATTGGGTTTTTTTTTTATATTTTCAAGAATTTTTCCTGTTTGTGTATGATTATTGTTAAATATTGTGCCTCCCGTAGAATAGTAGTCTACCTCTTAGAACCAAATACTTTCCGAAATAAGATTAAATTTAATTAGAAGGATCAAATAGAAGGTTTGCTGAGTACTGCGGAGGGCGTGACTTCGTTCCTAGTTTTTAGATACAATCGAAATGATATAAACAAGAGTAATGTCAGAATGTCAATTTACAGATGAATTTTCTGATGAAAACTATTATAATAATATTTGTTAAATGGATACCTTAGAGAAACCCTTTGAGAGTTAACTTAACAGTTAGTTCAAATATAATAAATAAACGTTTAATATCATATGTAATTATGCAACTTTGGCCCGTCCTGGGGGTACAATTTCGCGAATTTTTTTTCTCATCCCCATTAAATGCTTTTTTTGTTTTCATTTCGGGAATGTTTTTATTTTATTTTAATTTTATTTGGCAAATTGGCTGAATATTATTTAAGCTATTTGAAAAATTGTCATCGTTATATATGAAACTTTTGGCTTATATGGCTCGATTCTATAGAATGTCACTAGTTGCCTTGGAAATTCGAAGTCTTGGGTACATGATTCCATGTCTAAAGTCTACGAATTAAATGAAGTAACTGCATACAATTTAATAAAATTAATTACATCACTTGGAGTCCTCAAAAGTAGTATAAGATAACACTAGAAAATATTATGTTTCTATATTCAAGGAAACAACAAAACGTTTCCTAAATTAAATAACGTCTTAGTATACCGATGAAGGTACTGAGACACAAACCCACATTTAACTTAATGTGGCACATGGTTGGAAAAAAAAGAGTTATATTTCCCACTACATAATGAAAAAATTTGTATTATCAATTATAGAGTGTTACAGGTGCGTCAATAGACTCTGTATGTTAATGTGCTATTTATTACACGAAATACTCGGTCAAGAAATGTCCTGCTAAATTTGACAATTAAACCTAAGAATAATTATCATGTTTTAATTTAATGCGAAAGAGAGGGAAAATAGATATCGTATTAATTGTAAATTTTTAAACGTTAATTACAAAAAGCCCTAGAAAAAAAAACTACAATGGATTGGATTTGGGTAATTCAAATGAAGAAAACCTTGCAAATATTGCTCAAAATCAAGTCCATTTCGGTTCTAAAGAGTATCAAACAATATATAAAGCCAATTTATCACATGACCAAGAACCCCAAATTTAATTCCGATTTATCTCAAATCTGAAATCTCAAATATAAATCGAGAAAAATATTTTTGAGATGTATTCCTTTGTCCTGTCGTCCGAAATTCGCCATTTTCTCAAATCTACATGTTCAAATATTTTTTTAAAAGAATAATTCTAAAAAGATATAAGAAATCAATAAAACAATATTGAATTAAAACTTTTCTAACAATTATTGAAATAAATTTTATTTTTAATGAAAATCTTTCCCTGTTCTATATATAGGTTTTGATTCATACCGATTCCGGATCATGACTAAATGATTAGACAAACAGAAATAAATAATGAAAGAAGAAGCAATTTTTACTCTAGATAAAAATTAGACTCTAATCTAATGAAAATATCTTAATTATGATATATAAACAGCAAGCTTCTATATTGTCAATTATAAATTGCTTTTAAAGTGATAGCGATGTGCGGTAGCCAGGTGTTGTAGCTGGCACATAATCTCAATAGCTGGGTCCGTTCTAAAAAATATTATCATAGGTGTCTCGGTCTTTCAGAAATATATAAAAATTGTTTAAAATTTGCATGTCAAATTTCATGCTGTGTTCAGGCCATTAGATTGATCGTGCGGAAGAGAAAAGAAGATATGGCGAGTTTCCATGAAAAGGTTTGAAACGAAATAATCAGATTGTAAATAAGCATTTTCACTTTTGGATTAAGCAAACTTCTGTGATGGAATCGTACAATAAAACACAACATTTGAACAGCAACAATTAAAACGCACATGAAAATGACAATAAAGAGTATTAAAATATTTCGATCAAAACGTTGATAGAAATTTGATTCTAAACAATCTTTAAGGGGGTGATGTAACATAGTAGGTTTTTACTTGCTTTTTTTAAATGAAACTTGTCAAAAATCTTAAAGGTAATTACGTGCCAATTAAAAATGGTAACTAGGTGGAGTTTTATTTAAAAGTCAAGCCTTAATAGCCGAGTCAAAGGTTGAAATATAATTCACTTCTTGTAAACTGCATTTTTTATAGGGCGTTATTACTCTAATATGAAAAATTTTCATTAACGTCAAGTAAAAAAAAAAACACTACTTGTAAGTGATTTAAACATTTTGGGAGGCTTGGTACGTCTAAACTAAGACGGTAGACAGCATTTCTCATCAAAATACCATATATAATAATCTTCCCTTGAATCTCGCGATTCCATTAAGAGCCAATCAGTACCACTCCAACTCTATATCATCTGGTTAACCGCGGTTAACCACGAAGTCCATCAGCTTGTTTCAAATGAAAACAAGGATCCTAGAGCTTATATCGAAAGTTTTGAGATTTAGTGAGAATCCGGAAAATTGGTCCTGAATTTAGTGATATGGGATGGTTCTATTTTTTTTCGATTTTGCCTCCTCTAGGGTCAGCAAATACTGGTTAAAATATGTCCGAAGAAATGGTGTTTTTTCGACGTTTCTGATAAATGTGTCTTTTTCTATGTGAAATGTTCAGAAACCTCAATTTTCGGAATTTATAACAAGCGCCAAGAGTAAAAATGAACATCGAACGGGAGTACTTTTTTGAAGTTTTCGGCCTGATTGGCTGTAAATCTTGTATCAAAAAGTGCGCGAAAAAATCGAAAATTTTGAAAGATAAAAGTGAGAATTAGAAAATCTTAGTGCCACCAAAAAGAATTCTTGTTATATCGATTTGCTGATAACGATATAAGCACTATTGGTCCATTTTCATACACAGCGGATCTAGAAGAAAAATAGGGTTTTGCATAAATATTTTTCGTTTTGCCCCTTATTGCACTTTTTGTGTTGAATCATATAAAGACCGAAAGTTGCTAAATCACGTTTCCGCAGCATATATCTTATTACAAGGAATCTTTGGTGGCAATTGAGATTTCTAATTTTCACTTTTATGTTCAAAATTGTCATTTCGCGCACTTTTTTCTCGAATTTACAGCCAATTCAGTGCCCAAAATTCAAAAAGTACTGCCCCCATTTCGATGTTCATCAGACCTTGGTCTTGTTATATTCCAAAATTTGGACGTTTCGGCCAAATTTCCACAGAAAAAGACCTGTAATCAAAACGTCGAAAAAAACATCATTGTTCGGCATATCCAATCCAGAATAGCCGGACCCCTGAGCAAACAATCTGAAGAATACTTCCCATTCACTAAAATTCAGACCAATTTTTCCGATTCTCACCAAATCCTCAAAACTTTCCGATAGAAGCTTCCTAGGATCCTTGTTTCTTGAAAAAGCTGAGGGACTCGTGTTTAACCGCGGTTAACCAGATGTTGAGGGGAGTGGTACTGAATTTTCTAATGTGAAATCGCGAGATCAAGGAATAGATTCCATTATTAGATGAGAAATGTTCTACCATCATTAGTTTAAGCTCGTACAAAGCTCAAAATGGCAAAAACACGTACACCACCCCCTTAAAAGGTCGGTGCATTTTCACAGAATACAATTAGGGCTCTTTGATTGAAAAACCTTTTACTGGTATTATAATTCTCCTCAAATCAACCAATAAGAGTAATGGTTCCATAATCCAGGCAATCTTTGTATACTACAACAATTTTCGAAATTATTGCTTTTTTAGAAAATTTTGAGTTCGAATTAAACTTTTCGAATGTCGATCAAATTAGGAATCAAATTTTATGAAAAAAAAAAAAGGTTCCGAAATAAAACATTATAAAAAATGCCTTAATTTTTCATTCCATTTTTTTCATTATTGTGTCAAAATCACCGAAAAACACTCTTCAAATGGCACTATTAAATTTTTCACGTAGTGACTCACATAGCTTTTATATGCCTTCTATAAATAATCATATGGACATGTTCGTGCATTTGGTCAATAAATATTGAATAATATTTTGAAAATTTTCCTCATTTCTTGTTCCAAAATTTTCAAAACCGTTAATCGTTTCTGGTATACCGGCTAAAACTTATATTAAGAAATGCCACCATTTATTTTAATTCAAAATATGTGCTCGCGTTATTGTCTTCTTTCGCTCTTGTTTATACTCTGAATTAATTTTTGCAACGCAAATACTACGGTCTGGGAGAAATCCAGCATCGAAGCCCATCTTTATCCAGAATTTAAAAAAAATATTCAACCTTAATCTTGCCACATTGGTAAGCCGACCCATCCACCATTTAAAAATTTAATTCATTAAACTCAGTGTAAAAAGAATAATTTCTTCGAATGTGCTATAAAGTTTTGTTATTTTGCGTCTTTTTTTTCAAAATTTTTAAATTTCCGATTTGACGTAGAAATCGTATAAAAACATAATAAAATAAATTTCAAATGATGGTTCCGAGACCCGATTTTTTACGATAATATCTTTTTAATAAGATAAATAATATTTTTTATTTCTTTAATTTAGATAAACTTCGATAGCTAAACTGCGAGCTTTTTGGTCGTTTTTCTGAAGTGTTTTTCAAAAGTCAATTGTATGAAGTAAACTAATATAATCTGATCTAAAAAACTTTGGAACTGCAAATAGTTTTCCCATCAAGAGTAAATAATATTTGAATAGAAGTCAAATGTTTTCAAAAATGTGCACCCGAGCTTCCCTCTAACATCAAAATTCTTTATATGGTATGATAATTACAATACTCGTACAGAGGATTCCATAATGTTTGCTCTTACTTATATTACAGAGGTCGGACTTCGAGATGTTCATTTTCTTATTGTCAATTCTCTCTATCTGGACGTAGAAATACAGTACATTTCTGCGCGTTGCCAGTCCCGTTCATTTACTCAAATCCAACGCTCTTATTTAATAGGCTTAACATATTAATGCATATACGTTTAAAACGCGCGTTGAAATAAAAACCTTCAAACTTGAAGTTTCAAAAGACTTTGCAATTTCATAATGTGTCCATAAAGTTCGCAATTTATTTCAAAATATTTAATCATTAAATTTTATACGTCACTCTGTTCAATAATTTATTATATTTTCTACTTTTTTTTTTGGGTTTTAGGCATAAATTTAGTAAAATTATAGAGTGAATAAAATACATACTGCTATTATTCAAATGTTTGAGATAAGCCAGTTTTATTAATATAATCGTGGGGTTCTCTTTCGATATCTATTATTTGTTCTGCAGTAGTCTTCACCAAAGTTCTTATTCACAAATGATTCTGAAAAACCGGAGAATAATAAAAAAACAGACGAGATAGCTTTATTTTTAATCTCGTATTTATCGATTTCACAAACTTCAAGCTACTGTTAAACAAATATAATTACTATCAAAGTGCCAAGTTTTTCCGTCTATAAGCCGCTCAAAGTCGCGCTCCAATAGGAAGTTGAGGTTTGCGAGGAAAGTCTATCGTTTTTTGGGCGTGAGGGGGGTTAATGAAGTAATTATTAAGCTAATGTTAGAGGAGAAATTTTCACGATTAAACAAGGATGTATATTTGCAGCTTGGAAATGGCAATTTCTAAGCCCTGTTTTAGCTTACTCGTCATTTCAAAAACAATTATGCTGTCACTGTATCTGGCGAAACGATCCAATCAATGTCATGAATGGTAAAATTTGTTTAATAATTTAAAAATCTCCGTTATTAAAATTGGCATCAAAGAGATTTGATTAGTCTGAAAGAATTGTTACTTTTATAAATAAGAATAACTAAAAATTAATTTTTTTCTAAAAAGAAACGGCTGAACTGGCAGTAAAAAACTACTGACTAATACAATACAGATGCTCCGACACTGGAGTTTTCAAATATTCATTTTTTCTTGTGCTGGAAACAGGTTCAGGTAAAGAAAACAACATTTGGGAATCATGCAGCCAGTTAGTGGCGCAGCTAACTTTCATTTTCGCTGATTGAAATCATTTTTTGGTTTTCATGACCAAATAGTTCTCAAATAATCCGATTTCCACAAAAAATTTTCCAAAAAAAAGGAAATTTTGATTATAATGTGATTTAGCAGACCCTCAGAGGACATGATCCTTGTAATATTGAAATAGTTAGAAAACAACCTGCGGAATTCACATCCATCAAAACCTTGGATTTGCAGAATAGGCCCGATTTCATTGGTCAGATTTGGAAGGAGATCAACCAAATCAAATGCTCAGATCGCATTTTCAATATTTCAGGATATGTCCTCCAGGGCTGAATCCATACAGTAAATATACTTGCTCACATATCAACGTTCAATTTAACCATATTTAGTCGCTACCTACAATCGGTATATGAAACCTCACTCCAGTGACAAATCGAAGGAAAATGTGTTCGTATTTAGCTTTTTTAATTGGTGGAATTCCCCATAATTTATCATATATGTATGAGTTGGTGATTTCAGTATCTGTTTCAATTTTTTGAAGAATTGGTTAAATTTAACCGTTTTCTTCAATATTTACTTTATTTCAAAACGTTGCTTGGAACACATGTGCCTTTATTTAACAATGACCCACTTAAATATTAACTCAAATTATTATTTTATATTTATTAGATTAAAGGTATGTGAAGTTGATAAGATATCAAAAATTTATTAACCGGATTTTAAGAACTACTCTTGTGATTTAGTGCTCAATTGGTCGTATAATTAATATTTTGCGAGCCTTAAAATAATAAAAATAATTTTAAAATCGAATGTTTGAATCAGAATGAATTTTCATCGTGAACAAGAAATAAATGATTGTACATGTTTTGTGTAGTTATTTGTTGTTTGTGCTATTAAGGCGGTTGACAGATTCGTTGACATTTAATAATGATCGAAGATTGGAAGAATAAGAACCACTCTCTCATTATGTTAGCGCGATTTCAATTGGCTGATTCATGAAATTCAGGTTTTTGAATTGACTGCAGAAATCAAGCGCTGTTGATATTTATATTAGTCACCATTTATTTCAGCCTTTAATTCCATATTTCAATATGATTATAGCAATCTATCCGAATTATGATGTACATTAGTCTAAATCCGAAGCACTTCTGAATCATATAAATTTTTTATCTCGTGCTAGTATATTGCCACGGGATTTTTATCAAAAACATGTTTATATAAATTATTAATTTAATAATAAAGGAAAGTTTTATTTGTTATCAATGATTTATAGCTTATTGTTGTTGTGAAATAATTATATCAAGAGTTTATCAATGTGGCTTCAATGATGAAATAATCGAATTCCATCGCAAAAAATGACTAGCATTGTACAGGTCATTGGATTGGGACCAGTTTTGTTCTAATCGGTTATAATATTCTCAGCCAGAATATTTATTTGAGACTTGAAGGTACATTTTGTGAATTGAGACGAGATTTTCGTAATGTATTTACAGGTAATTGTAGACCCCACATGAATTTTTTTCTCAATAGTTATGATAAAAGACCTTCGATTTTATTTTTTTTAATTAGAAATTTTTGATGATTGTTATAAGTGGGTGGTCATATCTCTACTCAGGTCGAAAATAAAAATGATCTTCAAACTGTCTGGAAATCCGGACATCTTTTAAAACAAATTTTCTCCTCCGGTAATATTATTAAGTCTCCGTGGCAGCTCTAGAAAAATTTATTGTGCATTAAAATAGATAAATGTAATTAGTACATGTTTCGTGGAAAATTGTGAAGATTTTTGGAATTGCGAAACTTGGATATAAGACTGACAAAAAAATCGCAAAAACAAGCGCAAGCCCACTAAAGTTGTTTTCCGCTAAACCTTTGGCTTTTATAATATATTTTATGCTTGATTATAATGTAAAATGACCTTGTAGAAAATCGATCTCTTTTTCCCGAGGGTCTCTAAATCAAGATTTTTTCTGATTTATGCACATTTTCTTGCATTAAAAAATATGAGCCTAAAGATATGACCGCATTGTCTGACGGCTGAGAACTAGATAAAAATCATGCCAATAGCATACCGCTTGAACAAACGCATCTCTCTAATAATTTTTGAAGACCCTTCAGAGCGAAAGTTTGAAATATTCAAATAATAATCCGGTTAAATTGATCATAAAATCATTTCAGGACAGTTAAAACTTAAGAGAGGAGAGGCAAATAAGGGAGTGCACAAATGTCAATTACTTGCACAAAACATCATATTCAACTCCCTTAAGGGGGTCTATAGGCCAAAAACTTTTCGGGCTCAAAACTTTTATTGCTACATAACTCATAAAGATTCTCTGGAGATAATAGTTCATGAATCTCGTGAACACATTAAACTGTTTGGGGGGGAAAAAAAAAATATTCCCCCAATTGAAAAATCGCCTTCCCAATGTTGACCAACCGGTAAATGAGTCCAACTGGGAGCTATACAAATTTTTTAAAAGTTTGAAATTTTCGTCCTATATAATTATAAAATATCCAAAGTCCACTCATAAGTTGTGAAATAGCATAGCAAAAATAATGAAATGCGTCGTTTTTCGATTTTGATCCAAAAATCAGCTCGGATAGCCGAAAGAGGACCAATTTTCCTATTTTGGCCACGGAAAAATCAAAATTTTTCTTAAATGTGAAATTTAAAAACTATTTAACATGTACACAGATTATTGTGACATTTAAAAGAAAATGACTTGCGCTCAATTTACGAATGTTATTTTTTAATCCCAAAAGCACGATTTAAATATTATTTTTTGAATCTGAATGTCATCGCGTTTTAAAAATAGCACCAACAAATCGTAAGCATCAACTGTTCTGAAATTGAGATTATAAAATATGTTCGAAGAAAATGTATAGCCGCTAGAGATCAAAAACATTTTAGATTTTTTTGAAACACTTTTTGACACAAATTGATTTTTATTGGGAATGTTCGTCATTTTTTACAAATTTTGTGTATTTAAACAAACACGCAGTCCTTGTCGAGTCAAAAAATTAAGAATCAGGTCGATTGCAAATTTCTGGTTCAAGAGAATGGACTGCCAAAGAACCTCTAAAGGAAATAATTCCTATCAGTTATAAGCTCGTTTTTGATTAGTTCGTAACCATCTTCACCTTTGATTATTTTAAGCGTGCCAAATTTTTGTTCAAAGAAAATTTCAAATTCTCCTTAAATAGAAATAAATTTTAACTTGCTCCCAAGGAATGGAAGACAACTGGCCTACCAGCAAATTTTAGAAAGCATTGTCAAGATTAATATTTAAAATTAGAATGCACTGAAACTATTTACCGTCCTATTTCAATTTTTCAGATGTCATTATTGGGTGCGACATATTTATAATTATTTTCTTGACAAACTATGGATGGCGACTTTACGCCCCCGCAATAATCCTCCCAGTTTCTAGCAAGCGTAGTTCGAAACGATACATTATGCCCGTACGATAATCGTCCCCTCTCATCCTGCCTCAGTAAAAGTTGAATTCTGGATTAGCAAATTATGTAAACAAGGTTCGAACAATTTCACTTAGATTATCAATAATTAATACCGTGGTATTCCCGGTACTAAAGACATGCCGATTGGCAACTGCGTGTAATTACGCCGCGTTGAATCATAGTGAATTAATTTAGGCAATTGTTTGGAACCTGAACTGAGTCAAAGCAATAAGCTTCCTGGCATGTGAAGATAATTAAGTGATTTTTTTTGCAATCGTAAGTGCCGATTAACCTTAATCTGAGTACAGGGTTGTTTGAAAAGTGAGTACACGAGTTAACTAAAAACTTTACTTTAATGCACTGCCGGTAAATTTGGGCCCTTTTTTCTTTTGTCCCCCCCCTTTAAACCCCCCCTTAAAAAACCCCTTCCCCTCCACACAACTAAAAAGTTAATTGAATTCCCCCCCAAAGCAAGGGAAAACCACTTTTAATGGTGCGACTTTGACCTTTATAATCGGCTGGGTATTACCGCGCGAGTATATCCTGGTGATCTAGAATATATAAACTCATTCTAACACAGAGTAGCTTGTTTAATTTAAAAAAATAGGAAGCAACTCCGACCAATTTTTTGAAATTCTAAAATAAAATGTCAATGAACAATACGAAAGAAAGTTTATCATGACTTTCCAACCATACAGTATGGTTAAGGTTATACCCGGGAGCACTATCTGCAAAATTAAAATGCCATAGAAAATTATTTAGGCTCATGGGTGAAACCTTCTCCGAAAAAAACCGATTCTGATGATGAAAAAAAATTTCGAAGCACCCCAGTCACAATTTTAATATAAAAACCTACTTTTGAGCCTTGTAACGTATAATGGTAATACTTGTCAGTTATTTTTTCTTGAAATTGAGAGGAATCGGGTTGAAAAAACAGTAACTTCAATTTCCAAGAAAATTTTGAAAAAAAAAATAAATTTTGAAATTTGAAAAAAGTTGGTCAATTTTGATTAAAAATCTGGGCGGAAGAGCTGATAATCCAAAAAAAAATTCAAGCTGCCCAAGGTTGCCAAAAAATTTCTAAATCTGCTTTATTCGAGCAGAATTTTTCCTGCTTTCTTTAAAACCTCCATTAAAAACCTTGGAGAGATTAATAGGCTACTAACGAATCGACAATTAAACTATAAATGATATTTACCCACAAGAAAAAATTTCAAAAAGAGTTTTTTTTTTATATTTTCAATATAGTCCTTGTTCTTTACTATCAAACTATATTGCAGCCCCAGGACTTTATTTATGAATCCAATTCTAACCTAAAGTCTGTGTTATTATAACAAACAGAAGGTTACGCAGTATAAAAGATAGTTTTAGCCTCTGTAAACCTAAGTATGGTCCATACTCGAATTCAAATTAGATTTAATACATTTACTACACAGGGCGCAATATCCAACAAGAGTGGAAAAGGGGATATATTCTTTTTCCAACCTAAGTGATCTGAAAAATGAGGATTAATCTCTATACCGCGTGTTCGAATCCCCACAAAGTTGTCTTAGGGACTGTCTTTGGTAATGAACAGTTTGTTTCATTCACAGATAATGCCCGCCCTCTAGATATTGCCCCCTGACTTGATAATGCTCTCTCCTGACTAGATAAATCTCCCCTCTCGGGCCAATATTCGGGGAAAAAGTAGCCATTTAAAAGGGTATTCCGGGAAAAAAACTGCCCCTTACTGACTTTGGTCCCTTTTAGCCAAGTCGAAAGGGGTATTATCTATGAAACAACTGTAATAAGGCAAAGGTCTTTGATATTGGGAGCGCCAAAGTTGATTCGGGCGTAATCACTAAGGCAAATCACTAACACAATCACTTAGACATTCAAGTGGGAATTGAACACGCGCTATAGAGATAACCCATTTCAGATCCACTAGGTTTGAAATACGAATGTATTAAGTGCCCTAACCAACATGTCGCGACAAAATCGGTGACTTATTTGAAAAATGCGGATCCGAAACTCATTTGATTGGTTGTTCAGCCAATCTAAGTAATAAATCGCCTAAATTCTTCATCCAGGGTTTTGTTGGGTGCTAAGTACCTGCGATGTTTTATCATTCAAATGAGCCCATCGATCTGTAAACGGATACATCCGTTACGGGATGGCCCTTAATTCATATCATATAAAATATATAACCAATATTTCGTAGAAAAAATTCACAAACCAAATCTCAACAAACATAAAAATAACCTGATTTGTAGCTGGTCGCTGGTTACTGAATCCATCACAATGATGAAACGGGCCTTATAATTTGAAATTTTCTGAGAGCCAAAGTTTTGAACAATTGCAATTTTTTTAAATTTAATTAAAATGTTAAAATTTGTCACCTTTCGATACAAAATAGTTTTTCAAATTCTAATCATTCCTGGAGAAGCTAGATAAAATACCAGTTTCAAAAAAAAAAATTTCGCACTTCAAAAGATATAGGAAACTTGATTTAAGGGGTGCCATAAGTCCTGCAGATTTGGTACATTTTTCAAGAGCGATATAATGTAAGAAAAAAAGTGAAAAATTATGTTTTTATTTTTTTTCTTCATTAAAGTGTTCATGCTTCGAAGATTTATATTTTAAAATTCCTAACATAACTAATTATCTGGGAAAAATAAGAAAACACTTTTCACTGTACATCCATGTCCAACTAAACCCGACTACAGAATTTATTTCAAGACGAATATAATAAACTTCAGGGTGTTATTGCGCTAAAAAGTCTTTTAAAATTCTGCACATTAAAAAATTTCTTTCGATATCAAAGCTTTTTTCTATGAAAAATGGATCAAAAAGGCCAAAAAGTAGAGAAAAACAAACTTTTTTGAGATAAAAATTGACGCTTCAAATTGCGTTTTGATATGAAAAATGTTCTGACTATGAACAAAAAATGACGCCTATAGAACACCCGCAATTTTATTGGGAATTTTTCCACCACCATGCAATTTTTTAAAATTTAGTGCGCCGAATGGCAACTTATCGTGTACAGCCGATGTTAAAAATTCTTTTGGTTGTGACATTATTTTTTCCAAACTTCTCTGCTTCGCAGAATTATAAGCTTATTTGGTTTGAGAAAATCGTGAAAGTGGAAAAAAATAAAAAGGTTTTCTAGGATAGGAAAAATTGAGACCATTTTGAACAATATTATTCCTGGAATTTTATTTCTAGAGATTAAAAATTTCAAAATAGTGTGCGAGATTTTGGACGCGCCCATAACAGAATGAAAAGTGTTACAGGAATATAGATAAATAAAAAAATAATTGATTATTCTGCTCGATAAAATTGTTTTCTCTACAGTATGTGTTTTTCGTGCGAACAGAAAAAAGAAATGATTCGAGAGAATTCTCTCCAAATTATAGACGATTCTCCGGACACTTGAAATTCTGTTCCACGAAAAAAAAAACACAATACTGTTTATTTTTATATGTATTTTATTGATATTCAAAACTAACGAAAAATGGGTTTTGCTTGAAAACGATGTATCAGACAACAATCACATAGTTTTCAGCTACGTCAAGGAGAAAATTTGGAATCTATAAATTAAATTGTAATTTATTAAATAATAATTTATTAGATAATAACTCGTAGACTGTAGACATGAAATTGTTACCCAGACCCGATTTTAGCAGACGCGTCGCAATAACTTTTAAAATCGGCCATATTAGCAAGTTTCATTAATCAACATTCATTTTCAAAATAACTTAAAATAATATTCAGCCAATTTGCCTATACAAAGTGAGAAATCAAAATAAAAAATTTAAAAACGAATTTAAAGGCATTTAATGAGGAAGAAAAACAAAAAATGCGAAATACCTCTAGTTAAGACAAAAGTGCAATAATAAAGAATGAAATAAACCTTAATTTATATTTGCAATTACCTCATATAAAACTCAAATGATTTCTATCGCTTCTAGTCTAAAATAATTAATGTTTTACCACAAAATTCCAGTATATATGTACTTTTAAATTATTGTTGTTAATCTAATTTCCTTGGTGATGAGAAAAGAGAGAGAGGACACACGCCCTAACGCATGAACTCTCACTAATTCTTCATGTAATCAAAGTGTTCCGGAAGTTTTTGACTTCGTTAGAAATGCTCTATTTTAACCGGAGGCAATTTCACAAAGTACAGCGGGGTGCGGCGTATAGTGATACGCGTAAAGTGGAACCCGAGATAAACCTACGTAAGCCTCACGCAAAAACTAGCTGAAAAATAAATTTAATCGTTCCTGCGCGGCGTATAGTTATTAGGAAAAGATAGGCTTTTTCAAACGTTCCATAGCAAAAAGAAGCTTTCACCAGATTTCAGACCAAGATTCTCCGTCTGGGGAACAATGAAAAATACTTTTTTCTGTTAAACATGTTCAAGATTGATCAAATGAAGTGTCGTATTTCCAAAAGGTTTTAAAAACATGTTTCAAGTCAATACATATCATGGTAACATCCTTAGAAGATTGTAAACGAAAAATAAATTTTTAAAATCACCCAAAAATTCTTACTCTGACCACCCCTTAACTCAAATTACAATGTAATAAACTCTAGATACTGTTCTAAATTGACCAATCAGCAGATGGTCTTAATTTTTTTCCTTCGA
This sequence comes from Oikopleura vanhoeffeni, assembly GCA_004367855.1. Taxonomy (NCBI): domain Eukaryota; kingdom Metazoa; phylum Chordata; class Appendicularia; order Copelata; family Oikopleuridae; genus Oikopleura; species Oikopleura vanhoeffeni. The sequence continues at coordinate 20,424 of SCLH01001673.1, forward strand.
AGATCTTCTTGTAATTCATGTTTTTTTAATTTAACTTTTATTCATTTTTTCGTGAAATAAAATTATAAATACACTAAAAATTCTAGTCTAAATATAGAAAATACCGCTAAATCAACCAAAAATTCTTTCTTTGACCAAATACTTAAACCAATTTTTTAACTCTAGTATTGGACAATTGACCAATGCAGGAGCACATTGTCCCAGAAGTACGCGTATAGTTAGAAAGTACGCGTATAGTTCCGGTATTACGCGTAATAGTCCGGGTTTTTGGCGAACGAACTTTAATAAGCTATACGCCGCACCCCGCTGTAGTACAAACAGAAGCTTGAAATAAAAAAAAACTACAATCGGTAATTATTGATTAATCAATTACAATTATTTATAAATAGGAGATCAGAGATAAAAATGACCTGAACGACCTCGCGTGGAAAATGCGGTCGAGTAATGCCCATCCCACCGTTATTGGATATCTTGGCTTGTTTTTTTGTGATGCAAGCCATTTTGTGTTACTTCAATTCGCTTTGCGTGCACTTTTACGCAAGAAAGACATAAATTGTAATAACAAAAAAAATGAATTTGTGAGAAACCGTGGCCGTGCTAATTTCATTTACTTCATGCGTACTGAGTTATTTGAATAAAAATAAATAAATGAATGTTTAGAAGAGACTCAATTATTTTCAAAAATAAGCTAGCGTGACATAATTAAAACAATTACCTTTATGCCGAAAACTAATTTGCAAACCTTATACTTGAAATATACGGGTCACGTGAATATTCGGGCTATCTTGTAAAATAGAAGTTTAAAAGTTTTACGATCTTCAAGGGGTCTCGAGATCAATTTAGTACTTTTTTGAAAAACATAGTAGTGAATACGGTAATTTGAAAAAGTTCTCAAATTACAACAATTAACTTTGGGATGAAACTCCTTGGCTTTTTAAATGACTTTTCTTATGACACCAAAGTCCGAAAAATCAGTGACGAAATAATCAAAAAAAAAGTTTGAAAAGTATGTCATAGAAAATCCATTCCGAAAAATAAGATCACGTGACGTGTTTGGAGAATATTATTTATTGTTCAAAATTCTTAACATTAGGTGTTATGGCCCAAAATAAATTTCGGCGTAAATTTGAATCACTAATTTGTTTACATTTCCACCAAAACCTTATTTCCTAATTTAAGGTCACGTTACGTTTTGAAACTTTGGTGTAATTAAAAAAAGTCTGAAACTTCTAAAGAACCTTTTCGACTTTTTCAAATGTGATTTAGCAATTTTGAAAAAAAAAACACGTTACACTTTTTGCCGAACCTTATTTCTTGAATATACGGTCACGTGATTCATTTTCGCTTGAAGGTCGACGAATAGTTATGAGTAAATGGAAAAATTAGTCTTGAATTTTCTGATCCACGATGAAAGGTTTAATTTGTGATTTAAAAAATTTTGCAAAAATAATGTCTGTTAATACACAGTAAAAATTTTCAAAAAAAAACGACAAACGTCATTTGTTTCAAAGTTTATCATAACTTTATAACTGCATCTTGTCATCAATGATTGGGCGTGAAAGTAAATGCGATTAAAATGGTGTGGGCGACGCGTTGGCTAAAATTCGAGTCTACGAAGTAAGCCAACGGTTTTCGCATTGGGAAACTTTAGAAACCGGACTCAATCCCTTACACGGTGTAAGTTACACCGTGTTTATATATTTGATCAGAGTTGAGTCAAACTGTTTTTCGCTCACACCTGTGAAAATTTGAACTCGATTTGATATACCGTCTGGAGGAGATAGATTTTGCAGTTTGGAAAATGTCACCTTGTTACGATACTGTACCTATTGGTATAATAGTCAAAAATAATTTGTGATGTATTTTTTTGCAAGATTAAGGATAGATCTACAAATTAGCATTTTCGGTTATTCTCATAAGCTATTAGTTTTCAGTATATTTAACCGAGAAAATGTCAAATCATAGTCGTATACCCCCTTAAGGGGGTGGTCGTCGCATTTAAAGGCGAAAACGGGGTTTTCAATAGCCAATTATTGCAAAAGTACAAACTGTTGGACAAAGTTTTTCCTCTAACTAATGTATTTGAGCAAAAATCTCGCATCCTATGAAAAAGTCGAAAGTGACGGATGGCTCGTCCGATCAGAAACGTGGTTACAAAACTGACGGAATTGTTTTTTCAAAATGTATCTCCTCCCTGAGTTTTTACGGTACAACAATGATTTATGACTTTAATTAACCGGACAGAACGTGAGCAGATAATCTAGTTTATTTTTTTGAAAATTTTGACCCTTTTCAGGGGTCTCAATCAAAATTTATCTCCTCCCTGGATTTAAAAGTTACACATTTAAAACCTACATAAATGTGCAGCTGAAGAGTCCGTGCATATTATCGAGGTGAGTTTTTTCTGAATTCCTGACTCTTTTTTTGTAAATCGTGTTTTAAATTTCCAAAAATCAAGAAATTTCAACTTTTTTTCATACGAAATTGAACTCATCAAAAAGTGCTTTCCTAGCCATGTATCAAAATAAAACGAGTACCAAAATGATTTTAATTTTCCATATTTTCATAAAAAAGGCATGAAAATAAAATTGGGAAAATTTGTTTCTAGTGCCTCATTTTGCGACGACCAACCCCTTAAAAAAAAATTTTTACTAAAAAAAAGTTTTTTTTGAAAAAATTTTCGTTGGTAAAATGGCATTTTAAAGTGGCTTAATAAGGAAAATTTTGCATCAATTAAGATAAATAATTTTGGTGCAAACCTCTGCAGCTTACAGTTTTTTGAGTTATCAGCTTTTCCGCCTACGCATTTTCCATCAAAATGACCATAATTATTTTTCAAAATTCAGCGAAATTTTTTGTTTTCAATACTGCTCTCGGGTATAACCCTAGATATACAGGATCATCCTGTCAGGATGTCTCATTTTTTGGAAGAAGTATCCAAAGCGTTGTAATAGAACGAGGGCCCCGTCACGGGGCCCACAAAATAGGAAACTACATTTCAGAACAAAATTTGAAACAAATTAGATTTTTTTAAATTTGATTCGTTCAAAGTCATTTAATTTTACTTTTTTTGTTTTGAAAGCACCATTTTGATTTTACAATGCTCGAATCAAAGCAGCATCCTTTGGCTTTGCATGTCGATTGCTTGATTCCAGCCCATCCACATTCGACTCTATTTGCCACGCCAACATCACATTGATAAGTTTCTTTAAAAGGAAAAATTTAAATATTGAAATCACTAAAAATAAAGAATGCCGTTAAATTTAGAAAATTAGAATATTTTCAAAAAAAAACAAGTCTTTTGTCAAACTTAGAGACAGTTTTATTCCCTTAGGAGGTTATATATATCATATATGGCCTCAATGTATGGCCTCAAACTTATCCTAATCCATAACAAATAACAACAATGCTGTTACAGCATAAATTTACTGCATAATGAATATTTTACTGAGTTCATTAAAGTCAGTTGACTTCTTAAAAATTATAAAAAAATTTCGGAGATTTTCGAAGTAATTTCGAATCAGATAATATGATTTTGCAGAATAATTTTCAAAAATAAAAATGTCAATTGTGTCTATGGCTAAATCTCCGTGGTCAAGCATATTTTCAAATTTGTTCTACGACCTTGGGAACACTAAAATTCCAATTTCATATTTTTCTAAATCAAGCTCAGGCGCGCGCCACTTGTTAAAATTAAAAAAGGTGAATGGCGATCTGACCAATAGTCTGGATATTGCTATACAGTAGATGCCTAGTTAAAGCAAATAATTTCTATGTATACCCATAACGCCATAAATTTTTTCCAACTAAAAACAGAATGTGCAAGTGATTTTAGCACTGGAATTATTTTCATCAAATGAGTCAATAGCAACTCGGCTAATAATATAGTCTTTCGTGGTATGGTTTGAGGTCAAAAATTTGAACTGAACACGCCACATCAGTATTAATAAGAAAACAGTAGTTCGGTTGAGGTTGGTTAACCGGTTGGTTATGAGTCATAACTTATGACAGATAACAATTTCACGTGTAAGTTCTTTAACAGTCGAGGCTCTTAGTTTGCAATATATATATATATTCAATTAAATAATTCAATTTGTTTCTATCATATGCCAAATTGGCATTGCCAATGTAAAGTTATATACGTTCAAAAACCCAAATATTATGATAACAGACCCTAAAACCTCCTTAACTCGTATACTTAGTATTTCAAAACAACCATTTACTCAGACAAGTGTAAGTTGGCACTTACTTATTTCAAAAACTCATACATGTATTTGATTCCCATTACATGCCACGAAGTTACAATTAAAGTCCTTTCAAAGCCTAAACAATTTTGTGTACGAATAAATCACTACTGTAGCCTAGTTTGATATAATATATATTATACAATTTGTAAT
>SCLH01001673.1:27903-47060 GCA_004367855.1 Oikopleura vanhoeffeni
ATCGATAACTTTATAACTGATCTTGTCATTAATGATTAAGCGTCGTAAAATACGATTAAATGGTGTATGGCGACCCGTCGGCATAAATCGAGTCTACGAGTTAAAGTTCAATAATTTTTTCGTATTAGCAAAATATTCTTTGATTAAAAAGTTATTTTAAAATGACTTCAATTTTCAGTCAAAAAATCTAAAATATAAGTTACGAGAAAACTTATTTATTTTTTTTGAAAAGGTAATAATATTATGTTTTGATCTTATTTCACAATATTTGTAATAATAATCCGTCAAGAACACAGTAAGAAACCTGATTCAGTCAAAAAATATTCGTGTGTTCATCGTATTTACTTAATTAGTGGTACACGCCGCAATTTCAGAAAATTTTAATAAAATAGATTTATTTGTCAAAATCTGAGATTTTGGTTATTCACTCGGGAATAAATAAATTGAGATTCACGCATAGCAGATACAATTATTGCAACAAAAGCAGAGAAACTTTGTTGGTGTTCATAAATAACTAAAAGACCTTTTAAAAAACCGACTTCCTAAAATTTTTCGTAAAGTCAGTCAGTTTTTAGAAATCGGCGTTATTCCATTTATTTGATTCCCTATGTAGTTAAATTTGAAAGAAATCGGCAAAAAAAATAAGATAAAAGGACTATTGAGCGATTGATGATCAAACAATTTAACTCATTTTGAATTCACCTCGGCAAACTTTATCTTGAATTTTTATCAAAAGTCTGTAGAGTATTTTTATCGATCAATTTTTTAAGGTCGACAAATTTTTGAGCCGATTAATCAGCTTGGAGCTTCCAAGGTTTAAACATCTTTTTTCATGCATTATTCTTTAAAGTTCTGCTTTGAGAGAAATGAAATAATAATTCACTATTAAAAAGTCTTTAAAATTTCAAAATCTAAATATTCAAGTGTAAAACTCAGTTAATTTTTTCGAGTTCTTCAATTTCAACTAAATCAAATAACGTTAATCCACGAATTTTGAAAAACTTTATAGATCCATGACACCAAAAGACCTGACAGATGCCATGAATTCACCTTTGTAATAAATAAAAATAAAATTACATGAATATACATTGTATATAAAAAACCTTGATTGTTTCAAGAAGAATTTAAATAATTTACTTCCGACTACGCTTCCTAATAAAACAGCAGATATTGTCTTGAAAATAAACTTCATTTTTTTTTCTTTTTTTTGTGACAACTTGTAACTAACAAGCTTCTTAAATAGTTTTATTTGCAAGGAAACGCCATGGCGTGGCCGGTATACTGCAAACAAACAGCATATTTTTACAACATCTTGTGAGTTCACCTCTCAAATATATGAGGGGTAGTTCTGGCAAAATATCTCCCGTTCACACAGATGATAATTTAGGTAGCTGGCATTAGGAAGCACATAAAAAAAGCTCCGCGTAGGCACCCGAGCCTTTCAGGAGGCTCTACTTTGAGCGCTTTTCACAGAAAACTCTTATGAAATCAACCTTAAATCTTTCTTTTATAATCAAGTTGAAGAATTGAATTTTTGAAGATAAAAATTCAAATTCTAGACATTCTATGTTTAACTCCCAGAGTAACGCGTGACCATGAACGCACTTTTTCTTTATTATTGAACTTAAAGTCTAGAACATTTTTATTTTAGGATTCTAAGCGGGGGCGGGTAAAACGCGCCAACCAATCAGAGACGTTCGGAAATCGCGCAATTCCCCGCAAAATATTTTAATCCAATTAAATTGCTTCTAGAACCACGTGAGTAATAAATGAGTCATAACAGAAGAAATTAATTTCCACGCTTGTTGCCGGGCGCATAGTGTTGAGTGTACGAGTTAATTCTAGAAAAAAACGTTTGAAAATCAAAGTTAATTAAACCACGTGATACCTTATGGTAGGCTCCAGGGAATGTATGTGTATCTCAATAGCTGCACAGAATGCTCTGTTCTACCTTAGAGAAAATGTGATCTGGCTATAAAATAAAGAAGTAAATCGTAGGCAAACCGACCAATGGGTTTCAATTACGCGTGAGAAACAATTTAGTAAGTACTTTTGTCTGATTAAGTTTTGTCTGATGGGAATCAAAAAATATTTTTTAATAAGTTCAAAATATTCATGAAAAAACACGTTTTTTTGGAAAGAATTGTTATTCTTCTCAATTTAATGAAACTTTTTGATGATTATTACAATATTAACTCGTAGACTTTAGAAATGAGTCTGTATCCAGACTTGATTGCTGCCATCTAGCTGCCATTCTTATAATCGAGCCATATAAGCAAAGTTTCATCATTAACTTATATTTTTTATTGTCTTAAAATACAATTCAGCCAATTTGCTATACAATTGGAAAAACAAATTTTTTTTAAACGTAGAAGAAGGCATTTAATTGAGAGAAGAAAAAAAAATCGAGAAAATGACCTCCAGTTACACACAAAAGTGCAATAATAAGATGAAACTAAACCTTTATTAACATTTGAAACTAACTCATATTTAACTTCAAATGATTTGCTATCGCTCTGTAAAAAAATAATTATAAGTTTTTTTACAAAATTCTCTAGTAAAATGGCTCTTAAATTGTTGTGGAATATTTTATTTCTCGTTCAAGGTCAATTTCAAGTTCATCGTATAAACTTGAAAGTACCAGCAAAATAATCGGAAGGGTCGACTTTCTCATGAAAATATTCGCAACTATGGGTCAATTATGTACTTAAAGGTCACCAGAGAGCAAGAATGGTCAGATTTCACAGAGGGATTTTTGCTCTCTGGCGCCCTTTCAGTACATAATTGACCCATAGTTGCTAATATTTCCATCAAAAAGTTGACCCTTCCGATTCTTTTGAGGGTACTTACAAGTCTTTAAGATGAACTTTGAAGTTGACGGTAATTTGATATACGATACACCATGGTGCACCATATACGGTAATTTGAAAAAGTACTCAAATTACGTCAAAAACATTTGTTGATGAACTTCAAACGTTTTTAAGACTTTTTTCTCATCACACCAAATTCCGAATAAAATCACGTGACAAAAAAATTCAAAAATAAGGTTTGAATTATGTCATAAATAAATTCCTATTTCTTGAAAAATAAGATCACGTGACGTTTTTGGAAAATGCTGTTATGTTCAAAATTCTTAGATTATGTGTTTATTAGTCCTCAAAATTTTTCGGCGTAATTTGAGTACTATTTGTGTACTTGAACCAAAACCTTATTTCTTAATTTGAAGGTCACGTGATCGTTTTTGAACTTTNGTGTAATAGAAAAAAGGTCTTAAAAACTTCTAAAGAACCTCTTCTCTTCTTTTAAAAAGTGATTTAAGCAATTTTTGAAAAAAAACAGTACTATTTTCGCCGACCTTATGCCTTGAATATACGGTCACGTGATTATTTTTGGGCTATGGTGTAATGGAAAAAAGTCTTAGAATTTTTTTCTGATCACGATGAAAGGTTTTATTTGGTGATTCCAAAAATTTTTGCAAAAAATAGATACCGTAATACAGTAAAAATTTTCAAAAAAAAACGCACAAATATCATTTTGTTTTAAAGTTCATCGATAACTTTATAACTGATCTTGTCATTGATGATTAAGCGTCGGAAAATACGATTAAATTGTGAATGGCAGCTGGATGGCAGAAATCAAGTCTATGAGTTAAGAGTTTTGAACATAATGCTATCTTCCAAAAAGGTCACGTGATCTTATTTTTCAAGAAATAAGGATTTATTTATGAGATATTCCAAACCTTATTTTTGAATTATATCGTCACGTGATTTTATTCGGACTTTGGTGTAATGAGAAAAAAGTCTTTAAAACGTTCGAAGATCATCCTTAACCTTGTTTTTATGTAATTTGAGTACTTTTTCAAAATACCATATATTGTTTACCGTATATCAAATTACCGTAAATTTTTAAGTACCCTCAAAAGAATTGGAAGAATCGACTTTCTGATGAAGATATTAGCAACTATGAGTCAATTATGTACTGAAAGGTCGCCAGAGCGCAACAATCTCCTTGTGAAATCTCAAAAATTTGACTATGTTTTGCTCTCTAGTAACCGTTCAGTACATAATTCACCCATGGTTGCTAATATTTTCATTAGAAAGTCGACCTCTCCGATTCTTTTGAGGGTACTTACAAGCTTCTACGATGAACTTGAAATTGGCCNTGAACCTTGTCATTAAAAATAGTTCTTTTTTATTTTTAAGGAGCTGATTTTGTGAAAATTTTAATATAAACATTCAATTTTTTTTTGCAGTTTCAGCACCTTAATTGGTGACGGTTTAATACTACAAATTTAAAAACGTCAAATTAAGCTTTAATTCGTATTACTTATGCCCTTAATTGTGTGAATGGTGCTAAAAAGAGAGATTTTTATATTTTCTTATCACCATTTGATGCCTTTAAATTACTTTTTTTTACATTTTATTTTTATACGATTGTAGCAAATTATTTGAATTACCATATTAACCAGTGAAAAATATATTTTTAATAATTTTTATTTTATTTGCAACGTTTCGCTATTCGCATCATCAGGCATTTAAAAAGGACAAGTTTTACAGTTTGTGAAATAATCCAAATTATCCAAGTCTAGAACAGTTCAAGTTCAGAAATAAAANAGTGGGCTAAATTTGACTAATTTTTATGCCCACTTTCAAAATAACGAGAAATTTCGGTGCTTGCATTGATCATTTAGAGTAGGTTTAAATATTCGAATGAAAAATGCTTCTGCTGAAAAATATATGTTAATAATGAATCTAAGGTTATACGCTTGATTTAAACACTATGGTCACGCGTGACCATGAAAACATTGTGAGTCCAGAAGTAGTTTGTCATTGTAGGAGTTAAGGGGGTGGTCAGCGCAAATCTGGACACAAATTTGTAAGAAGCTTATATTTCTTAGAACGTTCAAAACTTTTCTGACCTCAGGGCTGGAGTTCGAATCGCAGTGGACCCATCCAATCGCACGACTCGTCTCGTTATATGTAGCGGGGCAAAAGACAACACATGCTAAGAGACAACACCCCTATTAGTATTCCTTACACAATAACTAAAACAAAATCAGTGGGGTCCACTGGGATTCGAACTCCTGCCCTGAGGTCAGAAACGTTTTCACTATGGACTTCGGTTGGATTCAGGATATTGTTTAAATATCTCGATAAGGATTCCCAAGTGCCTTAAAATAATTTTCTTATTAATTTTAAAGCAAATAAGATTATCAAGGCACTTAGGCATCCTAATGGATATCAGAGGGAAATAAAATTTGGCCGAACGCTTTGTACAACTGGCAATAAGCAATTGAAAACACCGATTTTCAACTTTTAAGGGGGTTGTGGGTGTAAAGAATGCACCAGTGAAAGAAAATAGTTTATATATTTTCTAGAACCCTTTTCACAATAATTCATTCTTAAGTAGAACGAAATGATTGGTTCCGTCTTGAGTGTNTTATATCAAATGAACCTATTTTTACTTATAAAAACAAACAGAGAATAACTTTTTCAACGAGCTTCTGGTAAAATATGGCAACATTTCATACGTTTCATAAATGTTCTGTTTTATTCAATTTGAAACAAAATTGACCGAGCATAATCAGATTTTCTGAATTTCATTTTTACCGCCTAAAAACCGAAGGAGATATTTTTTGAACCGGACGGCGCGGTAACTATTTGAACACGCCGTACTTTTCCGAAACATCTTTGTTTTATTCAATTAAAGCAAAATTGACCGAGAAATAACAAATTTTGTGAATTGAGAACCCTTAAGGGGGTTGTGGGTGTAGAATGTTGAAATTGCTGGGAAAAAAGCCCTCTTCTCCAGCTGGACTGGAAGGGTCGATAACGGGCAGATAAGAATAAATGAGAAAGAAAATTCAGGAGACTAAAACCTTCTCTGTCAACTGCAAGTAAAATTTTTTGATTCTGGTGAAGGATGGCTCACCGGTGCGGCATCGAAAAACTGGTAAAAATATGTTCTCAATTCACACAAAATTTGTTAATTCTCGGTCAATTTTGCTTTAAATTAAATAAAACAAAGATGTTTCGGAAAAGTACGACGTCTTCAAATAATTACCACGACGTCCGGTTTAAAAAATTCTCCGTCGGTTTTAAGGCGGTCAAAATTAATTCAGAAATTTTCTTTAAAATCTGATTATGCTCGGTCAATTTTGTTTCAAATTGAATAAAACAGAACATTTATGAAACGTATGAAATTTGGCTTTATTTTACCGGAAGCTCGTTGAAAAAGTTATTCTCTGTTGGGTTTTATAAGTAAAATAGGTTCATTTGATATAATTTCCCAGCAGAAGGTAATTTCTGGTGTGTTGTTTTGTCATCAAACGTTCACGCCTACGCGGGACCGAATCAAAATAAACCAATCTGCTTGGTTCAAAATATTGTATTTTCTGAATTGTTTTCTTTCAGCTGAATTCAAGAATAAAACAACAATTTTCTTCAACGCTTGTTTCATTTACACCCACAACCCCCTTAAGCGACGAAAACTCTCTTAATTAAGCTTATTGTCATTTTTTTGGCCGATTTAGTAAAGTCTCAAATTAAAAGCGAAATTTATTTGCGACGTAGTCTCCCTTAAGAATCTTAAGAGGAAGCATAAACTCGGAAGACTGGAGTCGATATAACTTACGAAAATAATTACAAGTAGTTAGTTTATATTTTTGTGCTTTTTATCGACGGTAATTTATGGATAGCTCAACCAGGATAAATGTGTTACAGCTCATGAAAATCATTTTTTATCTACATTTACTATTGTATTTCAGAAAATATTTGAGTTCGAATTTTAATTTTCGATTCGTAAAAGATTTAAAACATTATGAAAGTTTTCCGCATTTTTCGTCCGAAATTTTTTCTGATTTTTTCATTAAAATATGTGGGCAACAACTTAAAAAATAGCCATTTTTTATACATATTGTACATGTACATAATTGTTCATACATATGTACATATGCCTACATATTTTCTGACCGCTGTTTGAAAAATCATAAAGTTTTTATTTGTCATTTTTTATCGTTTTTTTTAGAAATATTATGGAAATTTTACGCAAATCAAGTCCAAAATTTTTATTGGTGGTTTTTTGAATTCTCAATAAAAAATCAGGGAGAATCACTGATTAAATTTTCTGGCATCTATTAAGTTTCCGTATGTCAACTGATAGAAGGGTCGTGCGATGATCATGTCTAAACTATTGATGAAATTTACAACACATATTGTACAACCGGTAAGTGCCATTTGGCACTGAATTTTCTCAATAAAATTTCGGGTGTTATAAGCGTCATTTTATTTGATAGTAAATAATGGAGATAACCCGTAATGATTATCTGAAATCCAAATACCGCTGTTAAAAGAGTAATTTCACATTTCCTTTATTGACCACCTCGTCAAGAAAAACTATAGAACGTCGTCAAAAAATTTGTATCTTGAAAATGACTACAATAAACACAAAAAACAGTTTGCGTCAACTCTGATTATTCAATATTTAACCTCAAATTCTCAGCTCAAGGTCTCAATTATTTGCACGGTTTAATTTTAATCCTTATTTATTTATATCGTTTTTTGTTGTATTAGAAAAATTAAAATCTGTTGAGCTTTCAAAAAACACACCACAATTTATTTATTTAATTTAAAAATTGTATTCGGGCCTTAGTTTGGCTTGAATTCCCGATTAATATACATTCAAGTAATTGCAGTGTTAGCACATGTCCTTCAAAAACAAGGACATAAAAGTTCCGTTTTATGATCTTTCTGTGTGTTTATAGTAGGTTTTTGCATACAAATAGCATACCTTCAAACATTTTGATTTTGATGAGATTTTAATTCTAGTTTGTAATTAAGCCAAACTAAGGCCCGATTAGTCATATTATTTTACTCACTCTGAAGACGCAAAGAGCGAAGTATGTCGAAAAATACAGTTTTTAAATCGAAATAAATAAATAATTACTATGTCTCGAACAACCACAAATTTTTAATAATAGTTGACACGAACTGTTTTTCGTACTCATTTAACTCGTTTTTCAGATAATATAATTTTAAGTTTTATTTCAATTTTTTTTCTCGGCAAAGTGGTCAATAAACAAAGAACGTCATTGAAATTAAATTTGTCTTAAAATAATTTTATATTGAATGATTGAATATAAATTATTTAAGACAACGTAGTTACTTTCAATCAACGAACTGTTTAACCGAAATCCCAGTTTGTTCTTTGATTGACCATTTCTGGACTCTTTTGCAAAAAAATATTCGGATATAAATTTTTTTTTAGCTAAGTATCTATTATTTATTCAGAGTTTTATCTCTAGGCTTTGACCTCCGATACGTATGCAAAATAATCTGATGAAGCCATTCTATATAAGGTTTTACAAAGCGATTAATTTCAGAGACTTTACAGTAAATAACCAGTTTTAAAAAGTTAAGTGTAAGATAAATTTATTAATCAAAAAGTTGCGGATGCGGGCAACTGTACTCGGTTTTTACTTTTCGCTCGAAAATAACAAGAGAAAGAAAAGGCTGCATACCACTTTTTGTCTTCGCTTTCATCTTCGCCTTCAAATCCGCCTAAAAATTATATAAAGAATGATTACTCTAAATTGAACACTAATTTATTCAGTTCATAAACATTGGTAAAAAATTAATAGCAATAATTATGACTCTAAAATTGGAGACGTATTTATTCATTAATTATTGTGCTATTATTCTTTATTTAATTAACTAATTAAATAAAATCCATTCCTGCGGCACCACCAGTAACCAAGTATGGATGACCATTTTCGACAACAACAAATGTACCACCAGTTCCAGAAGAAACACGATTTCTCATTTGCCCGACAGCAATGACAATTTTTGTATCTTTTTTTATCTAATTAATAAATCCGTATTTTTATTATTTGGTTTCAACTGTGAAGTTATATTTATTTTTTACGAATCTTCTAGTTCAATTTGCCCTGATATTATAGCACCATAGCCTTTCTTATCGAAACTACCAGCGCCATGAGCCGTTATTTTTAATAAACCTGTTTGCCAAACGGTGAACTTTTGATATCCTTGTTTCAAAATAATCTTGAATCGTAGAAATTAAGTAATTCTTTCTTGGTTGGACTGCTTCGCCCAGTTTTTCAGCAGAACTGAACGTCAAATTCCAATTAACTGGCAAATCTTGCAGAGGGCTTCGAGCGGCTATAGCACTCATAATTTCTCTGATAGGTTTAATATTCATGAGGTTGAACAAAGATACAATAAATTCAATTATTTTATCAGTTGTAAATAAGTACAAATTGTCGTATATGTGCTCACTCATAGGACTCAACAAGCATTTAAAATCAATAATTAAATAAAAAGATACATATGGTTAACAACCCAACGTAAGAAACCGGATTCTTCGGATACAAGAAACACAAACTGTATTTCCAGTTATATTTCAACCTGAAAGCACATTAACACGAGTGGGACCACAGTCCCAAATTGCCTAGCCGCCCGTATGATCGTGTTGGACCGGATAATAACTTTCCAATTATCAATGTTTTTTTATAAAAAGCAATACCGAATTTATTTTTAGGTGTCAAAAGTAAACCAATCAATATATATTTTAAAAATCCTTTACTTCACAAATAAAAAAACTTTTCGTAATTTTTTCTTGTTTGAGTTCCATGAAAAACTACTCGTCTAAAATATGTCAAAACTACAATTTTGTATTTTTAAAATTGCCTTTCAGGAAGCCCTTTCCAACAAAATAGCTCCTCACAATACACTCCAACATATGCACTTCCCACCAAACCGGATGGGCCCTCACCAGTGATGAGTCACCAAACATCACCTCTAACCTTAAAAAAATTGTCCTCCCTTCAAAAAATGTTTTTTAATTATGAAAATGTGCCAAAATTTATATTTAGAACCAGCGTACAACACTCAGGTTGAATATTACTAATTGTAATTAGTAATGAAATTTTTAATTTTCGTAAATACACCCGAATAGTCAGAGTATTAATAAACAACATATGTTATTGTTGAATCCCACCAAAGATCGTTCATAGCATTAAAATGCCATGGAAATTTAATTTCATCGTAATGATCGCAATCATAGATAAATTTAATCATTTCGATTCCATCTCTCAAGTTAAATGGTCCAACGTTGACTTCATAAATCTTATCCAGGAAAGTTTTTATTGTAATTTGAGAGTAACATTTGAAGTCAAGTATAATTATTTCACTCGCCATGAATTGAGATCTTTTCTTATAATTTCGTATCGCCAGACGGAAAAAATCTATTCCATAAAGAGCGTACTCATGCGCCTAAACAATTGTTATTAATAATGATAATTCAATAATTATGTTATACGCTTCTATTTAGGTTATTGCTATAATTACCATTAAAAACTTTTCGTTGCCGCACAAAATTTTCACATTCATAATTTTTGAATCCGTTAAATATTCTTCTTTCAACTCAGGAGGCATCGATGACTTAAAATAGTAAGCATCAACCGGATCAGCTGCTGTATCCAAAATTGAGCTTTTTTGGAGGAAAGCGAACTTTCCACATTCTCTGATGTTCTTTTTGTCATTTAAATAAATTGTTTTTGGATATTATATACAGAATCTGTATACAGATATTTAAATCTTTTGATTTTAAAATTCACACGCTATCGTTTAATTAAATACGGTATGCAGCATACCGCCAAATAAACGTTTTTAATAGAGTCAATATTTTAAAAATAAAAAACTGCTTTGCACTATAAATTATAGTCTATAATACAAGGACATTTCTCAAAATTTAAGAGAGTGGGTGACGATAATTGGGCTGTTTTTTTAGAAGTTTTCAAGTGCGGTTTCTGCGAAACATGAATCGGGAAATTATTTTATTATGTATATTTTATTATGTAGCGTAGCAGTAGACATGGAATTGGCCATCTTCGCCGTAGCCTAGGTCCAATTTTCCATTCTAACTCACCGTTGCATGCAGCATGCCTGCTCATGCAAGTATTAACAAGAAGACTTTCTTTATACTGCGTACACTGTGCATACTACATTGCATAGCTGTGCATACTACATTGCTATACTGTGCATGACCCATAGTGTGTGTGATTGCGTGACCTACGCTGAATACAATTAGATCATGTATCAAACCAATAAGATGAGCGAGTACCTAAGTCAACACTTTCATACTCGGCCCTTAGACATTAATTCTAGTCAGTTCGTAGTTAGGTGAGCGGTCGAGTAGTTTACTTTAGAGATTAACTGTAGTTCATTGAATTATATTCAGGATGTTATTCTCATTCATAAAGAAAGGTCTTCTTGTTAATGACTTGTCATGATGCAGAGCAACTTCTGGCAATCAACGGTGAGTTAGAATGGAAAAGTTGGACCTAGGCTACGGCGATAGATGGCCAATTCCATGTTCTGCTTCGGCTACATAATAATATACATAAGAAATAATTTCCCGATTCATGTTTCGCAGGAAGACCGACTTGGAAACTTCATGAAAAACAGCCCAATTATCGTCACCCACTCTCTTAAATTGTTGAGGAAAATGTCCTTGTATTATAAGACTATAATTTATATGCAAAAGCAGTTTTATATTTTTCTAATATTGACTCTATTAAACAACGTTTATTTAGCGGTATGCTGCAATACTCGTATTTAACTTAATACGATAGCGTGTGAATTTTTAAAAAATCAAAGTTTCAAATCTAGCTTACACAGATTCTGACCGTAATGATCTTAAAGTATTAGAATACGTGCATGGAAGAAAGTGTCGCCTAGCGACTTTGAAATTCGCATATGCAGCGAATGACTATGCACGTGATAAAGTTTGAGTTCTTGCACACAATGACTTAAGATCATTACTTCCTGACTTCTTTTATGGATTTAAATCACAATGACAACTTGTCATTTCTCAGCACAAATGACCTTTTTTCTAAAGGCCATTTTCTCACACAATGACCTTTTTTTCAAAAAATAATTGACCTTTTTTTTCAAAAAAATAATGACTTTTTTTTCCGAAATATAATGACCTTGTTTTCAGCAAAAATTATCTAATGACCCTTTTTTCCAAAATATAACTGACCTTTTTTCAAAAATATTATAATTGACTCTTTTTTAAATAATATAATTGGACTCATTTTTTCAAAATATTAATGACTGCTGTTTCTAAAAAATTTAATGACCTTTTTTTAAGAATAAAATGACCTTGTTTTTTCAAAAAAATGAATGAACCATTTTTTCGCAAAAATTCAAAGACTTTTTTCAAGTAATATAAGTCCTATTTTAAAATAAATGTCTTATTATATAGGGTCATAGGCCACTGGGATCGAGAATTCGAGGGTTTGTTGAAACTGACTTATCCACACTTAGATGGCCCAAAAAAAAATTTTTTTGCTCGGAATCTGTCTTTTTCGGTGGCGAATATACCCCCCGAGAGCAAATAAAATGGTTTAATGCAACAGTTTATAGTTGTAGGTCTGTAGGAATTCCCGCAGCGTCACCCTACGTATAAGCCATTCAAAAGTTTTTACCTGTGAAGTCTTTTTTAGAGCAAAACGCGAGTTGGGACGTAACAATAGATACTAATGTGAATTATTTTTTTTTTAATATTTTTCAAAAATATTTTTAGCTCTCATGATAGCATGGTTACTTACTACACAGGCGAGATCAGGAGGATAGTTCGACATCAACCCGGCAACATTCAATTCCAAGAGGTTGACTGTATCAAGAATACCTGATTCATCATGATACTGAAGATATAGATGCCTTGCGGTGTAGGATTGCTATAAAAATTTTTACGCTTTTCAATTGTATCATCCTAGTTTCCCGCTAAATTTATTACCAGTGCGTGTACAACAAATACTTGCTATTTCACTATTTTAAAACCTCTAAAGAAATTAGTAAAATGTGTTCGTTTTTTGCTATTATTCGGCCACCAAAAGATCTGCTGTGGTTATGTCAGTACGAATCTAATTTCCTAAGTAAACTGTTTTTTTCAAGAAATTTCAAGAATAAGACGAAAACAAACCTTGTTCTGTTTTTGGAAAATTTATGCTTTATAAAGCGATTTAAGGTTAAAATAAATATGCGTTTTTTTAATCCCGATATAATATATTCAAATGAAGCGTTTGACATGGAGGGGATGATTAATGATCAAAATACTCCAGATGATTAATTGACAATGACTCAAAAGATTGTCTTGAACCATCGAGTACATTAAACGAAAGTGGTTTATTAAAAGCCCTGATATCTCGGAAAATTGATATTGTGGGAAACTTTAGATGAGAACAAATTGGACATGCATTAGAACAAAAGAAGATACTTTCTCGGGAACATATATTATAAAAGGCTGCTCAGCGAAATGAAATAGTCAAAGACCTTAAAATAATATTCTATATGTCGCAAAAACTACGAGAATCACAGCTTCATTTCATTCGAAGCAATATGAAAATAATTATTTTAGTAAATTTTCATCTGTCTGTACAATGTCGATAATAAAATTAACAACAAGTCATTATATATGTTTTCGAAATAAAAGGTCATTGATGTAATTTTTGGGAAAAAAGTTCAATTAAAATTTTTTGAAATAATATGTCATTAATATTATTTTTGGAAAAAAAAGGTCATTAAAATTTTTTTGAAAATAGGCTCACATTATATATTTTTTTGAAAAAAAGGTCTATTATAAATTTTTTTGGAAAAAATAGTGTCATTAAAGTTTTTTGAAAAATAGGTCACTATAAATTTTTGAAAAAAAAGTTCATTTTAATTTTTTTGAACAAAAACCCTCATATATAAACGTTTTTTTGTATAAAAATAGTATTTAAAATTTTTGAAAAAAATAAGGTCAATTTCTATAATTTTTTGAAAAAATAGGTCATTGTGTGCATGAAACTGTTCTCTGAAAAAACAGAGTTCATTTGTGTCGAGAAATGATGTGCTTGGAAAAAAAAGGTCAATTGTGTGAGAAATTGACCCTTTGAATAAAACAAGGTCTCAATAATGTGTGAAATGAGCGAAGTGTTCAATTGCCTGATTTAATCCATAAAAAAATGGTCACTAATGAAGGCGCAAGATGATACAAATAAGTAGATATTCTCGTGTCGATGAACTCACAAAAAGAACATATTCTGACTCAGGTATCAACCGACCGTCCGCGGGAACCAAGGCGGACAGTAGGGTTGATACCAGACGAGCAAATGTTTCTCTTTTAGTGAATTATGAACGCAATCTACAATTTGGGACAAATTTCTGCGATTATCATATTTGCATACGAGACTCCTGTACATATCTGAGATCGAAATATTACGATGGCTATAATCAGGTAAGGACAATTGCAGCATAGAGCTAAAGGAAATGATCGGTGGATATCAAAATTGTAAAATAAACATAAATGTTATAAAACTAACCGACCTTATCTACCACTGATGTTTTGTAATACGGTTATACTTTGTTAGTCGGATTTAAAAATTGTCTCCTCTGCGCAAAAACATCATTTCAAAAAGGCACCTCATGATAGCACCATTAGATACAAATTGCAAAGTCTCGAAGTACGCCCGGACGCTCGAGCAGATTATTAGCTATGTCCACCAAATATCCCCCGATAGACTACAAGTAAGATACGTCCTCAGTATAATACACGTGAACTCTGGACCATGACGAACAGAGACGAATATAGAATGAAAATTTTTTGCCGGAAAATGTCGAACGAATATATTGAGCGAATTCTTCAAACACGAATACGAGCAACGCCGCGAGAGAGTCAAAATTGTCAATCCATACAGAGATCACTCGAGCCCCAGTGCCATATATTGACGTCTTCTGAACCGACCCAGAAAACTCAAGAGGAAGTCTCCAGCTGAACAATGTTTTAACTCCTCGCGCAGAAAAATGGAAATTCTTTAGAGTTTAAGAATAGAGTCATGAACAAAACTGTCCAAACAAATCGATCGGCACAATTTTTTCGAAAACTATAAAAATGTTGATAATTTCCAGAACACACATAATGTGATTTCAGAGATATTCGAAAATTAAATTGGATTTCGAACTTGCAAATAAGAATGAATGTATTGTTACTGAAAAAAGATGAACATCTCGATAGTCTCACAGCAGTTGAGGAAGAACTATAATCAATAACTCTTCCAGAAGAAGAGTGTCAATACTACAAATACTCTTAAACCTATACGAAATATATTAGTATTCATCAGCAAAAAAACGCTTCAAAACAGAAAAGACTCTAGGGAGGAAAAATTAATATAAAGATAATTTAGCCTCAGAGGTCTGGTTTAATGAAAGTATCAACGAGCAGAGCAATAAATATAAGCAACTTATCAAAGTAGAGAACGCACTGGCGAGGACTTCACCTATCGTATAGACTAATTACAGATAAGTACATGTAAAGAATCATTATTACCTAAAGTTGTTCCTTCTTTTAGTATGCAAAAACTGGTTTTACGTCAAACAATTGTTCTGTAAAAGCTTACGATACTATATGAAAGTAGTTGCCTATTAGTGATAACCGACCTCAGGAAGACGTAGTCACGCAATATCTGAATGGAATATAAACAAACAAACGGAATACATAGCACCCAATCATTAAACCGTCCGGATTGCCTGAATTAGGCCGATCTCTCCCCATCGGCCTCTGATTGTTGAAAGGTATATCAACCATTAACGGCGTCAGATTCCGAATTGTTTTCATAATGTTCGTGATTCTGTTCTCTTGAGGCTGTAATCGCTCATACCTCAATAAAATACCAGAATAGTGACGGAATTAATGTATTTTTTAAAAAATATTGTAACTATTAAAAGTGAAAAAAACTTATAAAAGAAGTGATCTATGACAAAACTATAATAAGAAACTGATTATGAAAATATAAAGTGTGTCATTGAAAAAATGTGATTACTGAACACTTACTAAAAAAAGAGCTGAATATAAGTAGAAAACTTATAAGAAAAAAGTGATTATGAAAAACTTATATAAAAAAGTGATTATGAAAAACGAAAATTGTAACATTTCGCACGGGCACAACTAACAACACCGCAAGTTACAATATCTGCCAAAATGACACCAAAAAAAGTGCGATGATACGCCCAAAAATGACCGAAAAGAAGATGAACTAATGGGATCGTAATGTATAATAATTCGATACATCGCACAAATAGAAGCGTTCTGTCGGGTAATTCAACGCCGACCGCGCGGGAGCGGCAGGACGCTAGGAGTTGATTTAGCCGCGCAAGAATGTTCTACTTGTGAGTTATCGGACACTTGGATACATTTCTCTGCAGTTATCATATTTCGTCATAACGATGGATCTGTCATATGAGATCTGATGTATTAATTAAAGGCTATAAAAGGTATCAATTGCAGGGCACTAAGTCATAGAGGAATAATAGTGGATTCAAAAATGTAAGTAAAATATTGTTTAACAAAATCAACTCAGACATTATATCTAACCCTAGCCTTTTTGTACTAACGTTACTTCCTTTTGTGAGTCGGGATTTAAAATGATCCTCCTCTGCAGGCAAAAACACATTTTAAAGCACCTCCATGAATAATGCCCTAGAGTAAAAATTGCAAATCGATTTTCGTGTTTTTAATAGCGCCCGGCGGGACGCCAGACACGATATAAAGCCTTGCTCCACCAAATATCCCCAGTAAGCTACAGATAGATAACGTCTCATTATAAAACTGTGAATCGACACGATAGCCTTGAACGACATTGACACGAAAAATGTTGCACGAGGAATTTTGACGAAATTTTGTGCGTTTCGACCTGGATCAACATGCCAGGCGAGAGATCCAAATATTTCATCAAACGATCGAGACAAGTCGGAGCATGTTTTGACCGTTTCTGAAACGAAGCAACAACCAAGAGAAGTGCCACGCCTGTAGATTTTAAATCCTCGGGCAAAAACGAAATATTTGAGTTTAAAAACAAGGCATGAAAACATGTCCAACAAATCGAAATCGCACATACTTTTTTTCGAAAAACAAATATAATGATTGAAATTTCGAAAAATTAGTGATTCAGAAGAATATTTGAAATTAATTGAATCGAACTTGCAAAAAATAGATATTATATACGATAAAAAAGATGAAACACATCCGAATCTGCACAGTTTAGGGAAAAGATATATATATTCATAAACTCTTAGAAGAGGATCAAATACAACTATTAACTACGAAAACTATCAGAATTCATGCGCAAAAAACCGCTCTCAAACAGACAAAATAATAACTCTACGTGAGAACTGAAATAAAAAATAAAATTAACTCACGAAGTGGATTGAAATATCAAGACAGGGCATTAATAATAGCCATAATATAGTTCGAAGAACGACCTGGGAGACTCTATACGTATAGACTATACAGAATAGAACAGTAAGAATCTCATTATTCTAAATTGTTCCATGTTTTTCTAGAGTGAGCAAAATGTTTTACTGTCAAATAGTGTCTGCTACAAAGACGTACATATATGAAGTAGTTGCCTATATAGATAGCCACCCTGCAAGATACGAAGACATTGCAATCATGAAATGCATATAAACAACACGGAGATACTAGCCACCACAACATCAAAAACCGGTGGATATGCATGAATGGCGAATACATTTGCTCAGCATCCGCATTTTTTTCAAATATATTCAGATATGTTCTCTGCAGGGCTACGTGTATCCGATTACTCAGAAGTGCGATTAAATGTATTTATTTAAAAAAGTATAATTAGTGAAAACATTAAAGTTGCGATTATATGTATAAAAGTATTAAAAAAACGAACAACAAAGCTATTCCACCCCCCAGCCTAACCCAAAGTGCATTATTGAAAAACTATATAAAACAGTGAATTATGAAAATACTTATAAATAAAAGTGATTATAACCAAAAAACTTATAAAAACAAGTGATTATGAACAACTGTATAAAAACGTATTAATTGGAAAAACTTATTAAAATAACGTGATTATGAAAAACTTATAAAAAAGATGACTTTGAAAAACTATAAGTAAAAATTTACACCTTACACCAAAAAACCCTGTACAACATTTCGCGACGGGCAATATCAGCCAGTACAATTCGCAAAAATGAGGGTATATAAAAAGAGCTGATTACAGCCAAAATTGACGAAAAAGATAATTAATATTATTCAATACCAAAAAACAGATTTATAATTAATGATCAAAAAGCAAACAGCACAGCATGGAAATGTGTCGCTCTTTCCTCCAAAAAAGCTATTTGGACCTACAGACAGCTGATATCCGGTTGAAATGTCTTACTATTTTAAGTATCGAGCCTCGCTGAGTTGAAAGTAAGAATATTTAACGGATTCAAAAAATTATGAAATGTGAACAATTTTGTCGCGGCAACGAAAAGTTTTTAACTGGTAATTAATAGCAAATAACCTAATGATAGAAACGTATGACAAATTATGAAATTATCAATTATTAAAACAATTGTTTAGGCGCAATGAGTACGCTCTTTATGGAATAGATTTTTTCCGTCTGGCGATACGAAATTACAGAAAAAATCTCAAATTCATGGCGATTGAAATAATTTATAGCTTACTTCAAAGTTTTTCTAAAATTACAATAAAACACTTCCTGATAAGATTATTGAATGTCAACGTTGGACCATTTAAACTTGAAGAGATGGAATCGAAATGATTAAATTTATTAGTGATGGCGAATCATTACGATGAATAAATATATTTTCCATGGACATTCTAATGCTATGACAGATCTTGGATGGAGATTCAACAAAACAACATGTTGTTTATTAATACTTCTAGACATACGGGTAATGTGAATTTAGTAAAATTCAAAACAAATGTTCATTACTCTAATTACCAATAAGTAATATTCAACCTGAAGTGTTATTACGCTGGTTCATAATAACAAATTTTGGCACATTTTCATAATGTAGAACAAACAATTGTTTTTTGAAACAGGGAGGACAATTATTTTATAAGGTTAGAGCGTGATGTTTTATGTGAATCATCCGATGTGAGGCCTCATCGGCTTGGTTGGGAAGTTGCATATGTTGCGGTGTGTATGTGAAGGAGCTAATTTTGTTGGAAAGGGCTTCCTGAAAAGGCCCAATTTTAAAATAACAAAATTGTAGTTTTGACAATATTATTAGACGAGATAAGTTTATGAGAGACTCAAACAAGAAAAACATTAC
>SCLH01001674.1:10425-34321 GCA_004367855.1 Oikopleura vanhoeffeni
ATTTCTTACATCAGTCAATTACTTGAGCTCTGAAACTTACAAGAAGTATAAAGATATGCATCATAGACTATGATTCATAGTGTAATCGTAGGCCTAAAAAAATAATGCGTTATCCCATCTCAAATATTTTGAGTACTTTTTGAAGAAACATCTTACCGGTATCCGGTAGTTTAAACGGATAAAAGATTTTTTCTCAATTGCAGCAAAGTCCGAATAAAATCACTTGACGAAATAATTACAAAATAAGGTTTAAAATCTGTCAAATATTAATCCTCATTTTTTCAAAAATAAGATCACGTGACGTTTCTGGAAAATGCCGTTATGTTTAAAATTCTAAGATCATGTGTTTATTTGCCGTGAAATGTTTCCGGCGTAATTTGAGTACTATTTGTGTAATTGCACCATAGCCTTATCTTTCAATTTGAGGGTCACGTGATTGATTTTGGACTATAGTGTAATGAAAAAATCTTAAAAATTTCTAAATATCTTCCTCACTTTTCTTGAAAAATGATTTGAGTAATTTAAGTGTTATGAAAAAAAGTCTCGGAACTTTTTCAATCCCGCTCAAAGGTTTTTTTGATGATTCCATAATTTTTTGCAAAAAATAAGTACTGTAATACAGTAAAAATTTTCAAAAAAAAACGCACAAACGTCAATTATTAAAATAGTTGATCCATGACTTTGTAAATGCTACATTCTTAAATAATTAAAGGTCCTAAATTGCGATTACAGGGCGCATGGTCACGCGTGAGAGTAAAATAAGATGAGCAAGTTTTCAGCAATACGGATCATAATATTTTTCCTTACAAAGTGTATCGTGAAAATGATGCTGATCTCTATAGCGAATGTTCGAATCCCGATATCAAGTACCCTTGCTTTTTAATAATCTTTAGATTATCACTAAAACAACACTAGTGAGATTTGAACACGCTCTATAGAGATGACCATCATTTTCAAGATTCAATTTGGTTTGAAAAATGATATTGGAATAAAATTAATTTTATATATTAAGGTGAGTGAGTAAATAACGCATCAGGGGTCGGCATAATTGGATCGGATCGGTTGGATAGGAAAAATTGATCCGATCCATTTTTTTTGCGACGGCTACCGATCCGATCCAATTTTTTTGTAAACTCTACCGATCCGATCCAATTTTTCCGGAGAGTCCACCAATCCGCTCCGATCCAATAATTGTTTCGAATGAGCCGACCCCTAACCCACAGAACTTTTTCAATTGACTTGAATTTTTATCCAGTTGGCGTTTGAAAGTTATTTTCTCAAAATTGACAAAATGAATTAGTAAAAACAATACCTATAAAAAGGAGTAGTAAAATATTTTTTTTCAAATTGAGAAATTTCTAAAGATGTCCTGTTGCAAAAAACAATTTAATGGTGTTTTATTGGAACTGATTTTCTGACATTTTATTTTCATGAAAAATTTCGTGATCCCTTGGATCTAATTAAATGAAATAAGCTATGAAAATCACTGTAGTAGTTATATCATTTGAATAAATTACCTGTCAAAACCATTTTCGAGTAGTTTTTTCTCTATTTTTCTGTCTGATGAGAAAATAAAAAGATTGCAAACGCAACATGTCTTAGCAAATTCATTTTATGGTTGATACCGCAGGATTATCACTGCAGGCCTAAGATGAGTAAAAGCTATAAAGAGCCAAATTATTTTTTAGCCAAAAATTAATAAAATACTTCACAAATCAATCATCAAATACAGTATAATCGTATTAATAAGCGTTCAAATTAATNAATATTGAACTTCAAAAGGACCTCCAGGAAGTCTATGAATTTTGCTAGAAAATTTCCTTGATCCGCCCACGAGAATATATCCTGTACCGAATACAGTGAATCAAAATTGCCGCGATAGAAATACAAACCAAATGTGTGTAGTATTCAGTGTATTGGTTAGCTATATCAAGTGACGCACCTGCATCATTTAAAAAATGGTGAGGTCCTCACCACCCCTAATATAGTTATTCAATACACTGTGTTTGGTTTGTATTTGGTTTGTATTCCTATCGCGGCAATTTTGATTCACTGTATTCGGTACAGGATATGGTTGCTTATTCATGATAACAGTATTAGCTCTCTATACGGTAACAGCGTTTTATCCGAACTTCGGCTGATATTTATGAAATAATCGCAGAAAAATAACACAATTTACCGTTCACAGGGGGGGCAAATTGCCCCGGGCAATATTGCCGAAAGTTTTTTGCCTTAAATTTTGGACATATTGGCAAATTTGGCATTATTGAGCCGTTGATATTGCTCCCCCCTGTACCTCGTTTTTCATATATCGTCTTAAATTATTATCGTTTTTTGATGATTTAAAATAGTAAAAATGTTTTTTTTGTATTTAAATTTTATAGTTCTAGATTGAAAAATAAATCAAACTTTATACATTGTTATAATTTATGAATTGTGAGTTTTCAGGCAAAAGTAAAGAGGCAATACTTAATCCACATACTGATTTTGGTGATATTGACCACCATATATCACCAGCTCGACTCTTGCGAGCTTAGTTTTACACAGTTAATATTATTCAATGACCATTTGATAACTTAGCTATTTGGGTTCCAACTATGTTATATCGTTTGGTGCTCAAATCTTCTCTCTATGTTTTTATTTTTTACGATATCCTATATATATAACAACTTTGTCGCGGCAGCTTTGTCGATCTTAGAAATGAACATGAGGTTTTACACTTGATTTGTTGTACTTTATTCGAGGGTTTTCACCAGATAAAAATTCGAAATCATTGTATGTCCCAAACTTCTAGGAATATTTATGTACAATTCACAAATGTTTGGCATTAAACTAATTTTTTATTCATTATTTTTTTCGTTTTTTCAAATTTATTCAATCAAATTTATGTACTCGGGTATTTGGATAGAAATCGGATATTTTCTTATTGATACCCCATAACTTTGAACTCATTCTACTGTTAAATGTTAAAACATTTCGATAATATGATCTGATTTATTTAATTTATGAATTACAGGGCGCGAAACCTATCATGCGCGCCAATTAGTTCAAAAAGCTGATAACTTCTTATTTCCGGCGTTTCAACCAGACGCAAATGCTTGCATTATTTAAGGAGGTAGTGTCCAGCAAAAAGTTTGGCTAAAAATTTGATATAATACTAAACTGACCCTGAAAAAAATTTTGGTCGAGTTCTCGCAGATTTTTGAAAGTAGGTTCAGCCACAAGAGGGCGCCAAAGTCGAACTTTTCAAATGCACAAGGATGTTTAATCTGACATCCGATTTCATTAATTTTTGAACGAGAGTGACTGCAGAATAATAATCTTTAGGTAACTTTAGGTTATCTTTAGGTAATCTTTAGGTAAATCTTTAGGTAAACTTTAGGTAATCTTTAGGTAAAAAAGTTACCTTAATATAATCATGTAAATTTTTTTGTTTTGATTTTAAACGAAAGTTATGTCGAAAAACGTGTTTTTTTATCCAGTCTTTNGGCGGTTGGTCATTACCAAAATCTGCAAATTTTGCGATGGTTTTACATACTCTCACTAATGGCATGAAATTTAAAAAATTAGAAAAGTTTTTTTTGGGCATGAACCTAAATTGTTAGAGCAAATTACCAAGAAGGTAATCCTAGTATTCATTTGCATTTATTTTTAAGTTAAAATTCCAAGCGGTTCTCTTTTTATTTTATTCAGAGCGATATCAAGGCTATTTACAATATTGCCGCTGGAGGGCGCTAGACACCAGATAGTGCTGCGAAACCCCGACCAACCTTTTTTTCTTGGTCGATTTAGTTATATACATTTTTTTCAGCCAAACTTTTTTGCTGGACACTAACCCCTTAAGATCTATCTTCTTAAAATTCATATGTCAAATTTAAAACGTACCGTTTTTTTGTTAACGACTATTTTATTGAGAAATTGTATTTTTTAAATGTTACCAAAGGGAACAAATTGAATTCAGATACCGCGATAACTAAATTCATATTTTAAGTATACCCGAATTTGTTTGAACTTCTCAGTAAATACACTTTGTCAACCATAACCACTCAAGAAAGGAAAATTTGATTTTTCGAAGTTGAGTGGTAATATATTACCAACATCTGAGTACGTCGTTGTTCAGAATTTCTGAGCATATCCGTTAGCTGCTACAACTTTTCGAGGTCGGTGATACCTACTCTGTACAGCTTATAAAGAAGAGCCATATCATATACGCTATATCACCGGCAAAAATCTACGAAAAACCTGCGCAATTTCATGATTATCAGGTAAAATTATACTAGTGCCCATTTTGCCGAGAGAGCCTTTATTACCTACATTGTGTCGGCCTTTGAGTTTTTTATTTAAATTAACTTTAAGTGCGTCATTAATAACGTCATAATTGAAAATTGAATTTTCCAAATTTATTTTTTTACTGTTACTTTCTAACGTTTAATTTAATTGTGTTAGGTGGAGTTCCTAATTCTAGTCAGTTTGATATTTTACTCCATTTAAACATATTATGAAAGTCCTAATGAATCAAACGCCAATGCGTTGTTTGTCATTTATAGCAAACTTGCTTTCTGTCCCAATCGCGCCGAAAGTGTCAATATCGCCAAATTTTTTTAGACAAAAAACTTTCGGCGATATTAAACCTCTCACTATAGGAGTTTCATAAGCAGAAAAAAATTCCAACAATTTAATTTTCGTAGTGAATACAACTTTATATTTTGGTCGTTCGTAACTTACTGATCATACATTTCACAAAACTCTTTTATTTTATGAATAAAAAAAAGTTTGTTTTAGTTCATAAACTTTAACGCAAAAATAAATATATTTTTTTATTTATAACATTTTGCGTCAATCATCTTTGATCTTTATATTTACTGTTAATTAAAAGTTACACGTTTCAAATATATTATTTCTCACCGGTTTCTTATGGAGAATTCAGTTTTCTAACGAGTATTCATAACATTTTCAATTTAAATTAATGAAATAAGCGATATCGGATACAAGTAACGCCACCTGAATAGAAAACACTCGGGGTTGAAGCTAATAACAGAAAAGCTAATAACAGGCGCGGATTCAGAAGTGTTATGACACCATTTTTGAGCAGAGAACAATTAGAGGGCGTTACGTGTATAAGAATAGATAAGTTTTAATAGTCGCATACAATGAACTGTACGTTATTTGCCAGGTTTTGTTTTCATTTCAGTAAATAGCAAGAGTTGAATAAAACCAACCTGACCGAGGAGGCGAAGTTTTCAGCAGAAAACCAACTGCCAATCTTTTTAAAAAAGTCTCGCTTAATTGTAAACGGAAAACTCTTATCAGTATCCCTTGTATGAATCTGATAACGAGGAACTAAGTTGCTCATTATATCCGTTCTGAAAATAATTTAGATAATTCCTACTAAAGAGTTGGAGCTAAGATTTCAAAAATAATATATCGGAATATAAAGTGTTTTGCATAATAGGTCTAGGATCGTTGTTTAATTTGAATATGTTTTTATTGATAATTTCCAAAATATTCAGAAATTTTAAATTGTTATATTTTGATTAAAAAGAGCTTCATTTTGCGGTCTGAATAGCGGAAAAAATAAAATCCGATATTTATTTAAGGATTTAGTAAATTTGTGTTTGACTTTCAGCGCGCCCTAATTAGATAACCAGGCATCACAGAGAAGCGAGACCACGACCAATCGATTTCTTTTGTCCGATTTAGTTATTCTGAGTATACTTTTTTTAGCAGACCGGACCCCCTTAAACCAGCACAAAAATATCGATAAGTATATGAACATTTGCAATCACATTTTAAAATTATAACAAAAAAAATTCAAATAATTATTACCTACGTATTGACACTGAGGCATTTTTCATCAAAAACAAACACCCCAGTTTGAATATTCAATCGGACGAAAACCACTTTGCCCTTTTTTCAAAAATGGGCTTTAAAAATGAAGATAGAGAGCTCTTTAATTCCTAGTAGTTTTCTCAATAGTAGTTTTGCTGTTATTTCTAGAATAGCTGAAGTTCAAGTCTTTTTATCATTTTCTGAACAAAATCTCACTTTTGATAATGGTGCATAAATTATGCTGCATAACTTATGCAGCATAACCGAAATATAAAGAAGTAAACATTTTTAAATAGTTGAATGAAATTGTTTGTTCTTTTTTTAATAGTGAAAACAAACGGCAATTGCTTGATTAAATGATAGATGCTGTCATTGCTTAAAAGGATTGGTGGGTGCTTCCGGCAATTTGCTGGGGAAATAAGCCCTTTTTTTTAAAAGCTCAAGATATTTTTCCGTGAGAATTGAGTGGAAGCGTTTATTCTTCTTACCAATTGTAATTGTAGTCGCGTAACCTGAGAAGTCAAAATTAATTCATTTTTTTAGAAATATGCATCACATCAACCTTTAAATGCATAACACTAATTGGCTGGTATTTCTTTCGCAATTGAAGTATACCGGTCATATGCCACGTATTCAAAATCACATAGATGCGCGAATGATTTATTGGTGCAGGAAAAAATTCTCGTACAATTGCAACCAAGCATATTTCATAAATTTCATCTTATTCGCCGAAAATTATTTTGAAAATTCCTTGCTAGTAGGTTAAATATAGGCAAATGTGGGATTATGCCTAGACAGAAAAAGTTTACCTCAACGGAACGGTAGCATGCGATTTCTTTTTATCTTTTTTCATAAATCATGGTCTCTATTGAATCGGTATTAAACTTTTGACCAAGGAAATTTTAAATAATTTTTTTATATTTTCTCGGCGATGCACTATTTCATGCTGATGTTTAATGGCGCGCCATTTATTACAGTTGATTAGGCTAAAATTGTACTTAATATTGAGGAAGGCGGCATAAAATCTGAACAACTATGGCATATTGAAATAGATTCAATTGGAGAATAACATTTTTCTTGCGCAGTTGATGTTTTTTGTATTTTGACTGAATGATACCATATCTAGAATTTATTTTTCCGTTTTTATGCAGTCGCGAAGACGATATTTTTTTGGAAATTTCTAGAATATTGGTGCAAAAGTTTGTCAATTTTAATTTGATCTGAATCTCCGTGAAATTGATCACTAATGGGTTACTTGTTGTTTTTGAGTCATCTGTCATTATTCGGGGCATTTCAGTTTAGAAGGCGATTTGCAAATGTTCGTAGGAAAAATGATCCAGAAATAATTTGGGTGTTTTTTGTTTAATTGGAAACGATTCCCGAAGTGCTGGATGGTCAGGGGTGCCGATTGAGAAAATACCGAATGTTGCGACGCGGTGGTGCGAAAATAACTACTGTACCACAATCCCCCTTAAGTGGGTGGCATAAATCCAGCAGGATTGGTACAACACTTTTTGCCAGAGGGGCAATATATGAAAGAAAAACATGTGGAAATTTTTTTTTTTATCTTCAATAAAAGTGTTTATTCTTACAAACTTTTACATTTTTATTTTCTAAAGATAACTGACTTTAGTTAAAAATACAAAAAACCACTTTTCACTGTACATCACTTTCCAACTTAACCCGACTATAGAATTTTTTTAAAGACGATATTAATTAACTTCAGACATTGTCGGGTGTACTCCGCCAATTAAATCCCTAATTACTCTGGACAGTCGAAAATTTCTTGAATATCAAAGTTTTTTCCATGAAAAAAGGTAAAAATTGCCAAAAAGTAGAGAAAAACATTTTTTTTGAGGTAAAAATTGACCTTAAATAGCGTTTTGATTTTAAAAAATGTCCTGACTATTAAACAAAATTGCGCCTTTTACACCCATCATTTTATTGGAAATTTTTCACAGCCATAAATTTTTTAATGATTCAGTGCCGAATGGCACTTATCGAGTGCACAGTCAAGTGTTAAAAGTTTCATCAACAGTTTCAAAATGATAAACGCGCGACCTACCGATTTATTAATAAGTCATTTTAAAAAATGTATTTATTTGACGTTTCGGTTAATCCATAATCATAAAGTGAGAGAAATAAATTTATAAGGAGAACCTACCGATTAGTTGACATATGGCAATTTAATAGATACAAGAACATTTAATATGTGATTCTGCATGATTTTTTATAGAGAGTTCAAAAAACCACGTATAAAAACTTTTGGACTTGATTTGGGGAAAATTTTCATAATTTCTCTGAAAAAGTCGATAAAAATTAAAAATAAAAATTTTATGATTTTTCAAACAGCGGTCAGAAAATATGTAGGAATCCATGAAAAAAGTAAAAGTGGCTATTTTTTTGGTTTTTGCACACAGATTTCAGTTATTAGAACAAAAAATTTTGGACCAAAAATGCGGAAAATTTTCATAATGCTTCGATTTTTTTTCAAATTTTTACGATTTCAAAGATGAAAACCCGAACTCAAATCTTTCCTAAAATGGATAAAAATGATTTTATGAAGCTAAAACATATTCAAATCAGTTCAGCTAACTATAAATTATAGTCTATAATAAGCATGAAAAAATATACTGACTTACTATTTTCCTAAGTTATATTGACTCCAGGAGACCGGGTTTATGCCACCCCCTTTAGGGCCTCGGTGAATTTTGACAGATTCGCACTTTTTCGATTTTTCTTCTCTTGATAAGAAACTTTTAGGCACTTCAAAATTTTCGGATGAAAACGATTTCGAACAAAAGTTGGCACCTTTAAGCTCACTTTGTATAATCTGATTTTCTTCAAGTCAATTATTTTTACTTTATAAATCTTCTTTTGAAAAAACACTCAAAAAACGTGCGTTTGCTTCCATGGTGTCTAAATAACAGTAAAATTAATTATTATTGATGTATTACTAAGAAGCCCTAAGATACGCTCTCGACCACCAGCTCGGATTTATTAAATTTTATTTTATACGATTTCTACGTCAAAATCAAAAATTTGGGAAATTTGGGAAATTTGGGAATGAAAAAATCGCGGGGCACTGAATAAAAAAAGCAGGAGATGGCCAGCAAACTTTCACCTCCAGACTATTGATATATATTTTTTTCGAAATTATGAATTAACATTACAACCAACCCACTCAGATGATCTGAGTCAGATCCCCTATGCAAAAGTTATGGGGGGAGCTTCCGACTACGAAACCCCCTTAAGATTTTAATTGCTGCATTGAATGTTATTTCTATTTTTTTTCTCATGATCAATTCTAAATTAACTCCCATCCGTGGTGCGATGGCCTTTAATCGCAATTTAGGACCCTTAATCATGTATGAATGATAATTTACAATGTAATCGATCGACTATTTGGAGAATTGACGTTTGTGCGTTTTTTTCGTAATTTTTCAAAAGCCTCTGAGCGGGATCAGAAAAAATTCTAAGACATTTTTCTCATTACACGATAGCCCCAAAATGATCACGTGACCGTATATTTGAGAAATAAGGTTGGTAAAAGTAGTACTGTTTTTTCAAAAATTGCTTGAATCAATTTTTGAAAAAAAGTGAAGTGGTTCTTTAGAAGTTTGAAAGACTTTTTTTTCATTACACCAAAGTCTAAAAACGTTCACGTGACCTTCAAATTAGGAAATAAGGTTTTGGTTCAAATAAACAAATAGTGATCAAATTACGCCGAAAAAATTTTTGGGCCAATTAACACCTAATTCAAGAGTTCTGAACATAATTATATTTTCCAAGAACGTCACGTGATCTTATTTTTCGAGAAATAAGGATTTATTTATGATATATTCCAAACCTTATTCTTAGATTATTCTGTCACGTGATTTTATTCGGACTTTGGTGCAAAGACACTACGGGTCCAGAGATTGTCGGCCACTACGGGAGTTAACTCAAAATAGACCGTCGAAGGACTTTTAGTGTAGACAGATACGTCGCAAAAAACACCCGACCCGGGACTGAGAATAAAAAAACGCTGTGCCGGGATTAAAAAAACGCGGGGTTGGAATTAAAAAACCGCGGGGATAGGAATAAAGAAAACGCGGAGCTGAGAATAAAAAAAAACCGGGGTTAAGAATAAAAAAAACGCGGGGCTGAGAATAAAAAAAACGCGGGGCTGGGAATAAAAAAAACGCGGGGATAAGAATAAAAAAAGCGGTAAATCACGTGTCAAAATTGACTCATCGATTATCTTAAATCGAAGTGAAATTTAATACGTCTGTCTCACCGACCAAATAAAAAAAACGCGGTAAACGAGAAAACTCAGGCTGTTATTTTTTTCAGGAGTCTAATTTATCAAATTTGATGTGGTGGATGAGTCGACTTATCAATTCGGCAAGTTTGAGTGTGATAAATTTTTTTTAATTCAGGATAATTAGGGCTTTGGAGTATTTGTGCCGATCCGTAGTTTCGTTAAAAAAACATTTTTCAGAGTATTAACAAGAACGAAGAAACAAAACGAATTCATATTTAAATATAGTGAAAGTAGCCATTCCAAATATTTTCTGCAAAGGATTCCAGAAAAATTAGTTTGAAAATTATCAACAACACATGAGGAAAATTTTAAAAAAATTTCCGAATAGTTTCGACCGAAAATCTCAGAAAAATGTCAGGTGATTTTTCAAATAGCAAATAAAAAATATGTGGTCACCTAAGCCAAAAGTTAAAGTGGCCATTTTGAAGAATTTTTTTCGTTGATTTGAAATAAATACTGTAAAAAAATTTGAACAAATATAAGGGATTTTTTCATAATGTTTGATGAAATTTAATGTAATGAAACCGTTTTTTGCTGCTGCAAAGAATAACAAAAATTCAACTGCGGAAGCATGTGATTATTGAAAAACTTTATACTTTCCAAAACATATTTGTTTGATCTAATATGAAGCAACATTGACAAATTGACTGCTCATTGGTGAACAAATGCGCGAAGCAACTCGTGATACAAATTATCCAGTATGGGCAATTCTGGCAAATAAGGGAACTTATCCTTGTCTGAATAGTAGTGGCAACAAACTTTTATTCCATAATTTGTACTATTTTGTACTATTTGTACTATTTTGTACTATTTGTACTATTTTTTAGGCCATATTTAGCTATAAATGATCTTTTTTTAACGTATCAGATCAAGACAGTTTATCAATGCAAAAAATCAAGCACCAACAACCACTAAAATTTGTAAAGACAATTTCAATGTTTATGAAAAAAATCGTAAAAAAAGCTTCAAAATTCATGAAAGAAAACACTTTCTAAATTGAAAACAATAAATTCAGTTTTCGATTTTTGTTGTGCCACATTATGTGACTCACAAACTTTTAAAAATTTTCCGTAATAATAATATTTCTCACTATCTTTCAAGGTGGTTTATGGGTCAACACTTATTTTTTGGTCACGAACAAAACGAATCATTGCTTACTCGTAGAGTCACTACAAGCCAACTAGTTTGCAACGTCCATGTTTCTTTATTATTTAAGGGAGTTATTTTTATATTATAAAATGGGATTTTGTTCAACAATTGATAATAATATAAATTAAGATTTTTGAAAAAAATGACCGTGGAAGTTTCAATAACGGTATCAAAAATTAGTAAAGCAAAAATTTGAATTAAGTATTCTTTAAACCAAGCTCAATATCGCTGCTAAATTGAATTACTTTATCATAATTCTCAATATTTGTTATGTATCTGACGACCGGATTATGCATTATTAAAAGAGTGCCATAAGTGGAGCAGATTGCAATATGTTTTAGGAGTGCTGTATAAAAGAAATTTATATTATCTTGACTTTATTTTCCATCCTAAGTGAAACTCTTCATTCTTGAAAACGTATGTATTTTAAAGTTATAAATAGGCTCCCGAGCAAAAAATGAGGTACCCGATAGCAAGGTTGTTGAGTTCTGAGAAGATATGTACTAACGTAGTTTTTGGCGCTGAAAATTCGCATTGTTTCTACCGGCCGAGAAAGTGATAAAATCGTGATTTTCAAGTCAAGATCCGACATGGTCAAATCAGTCTTTTTAAGCAGTTTTTCAGCACCATCGCTTTTGGTACTCCACCACCAATCTAGCAAGCGCTTATAAAAATTTTTATTTTGAATTTGACCAGAATTGTTAACCGCATTTTTGGTGCTATTTAAAGGTTTTTAAGTGCTCCGCAACAAATTTGTTTTTTAAGTCTAACTTTTCGATTTTTGACCGCCCGAAACAGCGCCACCGAGTGATGTCAGCAAAAAAATTTCTAAGCCAAAATTTTCAGCGTCAAAAACTACGTTAGTACCTATCTTATCAGAACTCAACGACCTTGCTATCGGGTACCTCATTTTTTGCTCGGGAGGCCCAGTTATAAAGAAACGGAGTATTTGTGATCAAATAAAAAACAGTTTTCGCGGTTACATCACTGTCAACTTAACCCTCGCCTGCACCGCTATGTTCTAAAACACAGAAATAAAATATATTTTGGGGGAGTATCATTTTGGTCACCGGAATATCGGAACAGACTCCCGAAAGTTTCCCTTATTTTTTATTTCAAGAATTTTGGTCACTTTCAGAAATCACTCATAAGACCGGCGCATTTAAAAAAACACGGGGTCCAGATAATCTACGAATATACTTATAAGCCTAACTTTCGGAGGGGAATGTTTTGACATTAATTATTTTCGCACACCTAGTGGTGCGAAGAGCAATTTATTTTATCTCATGACTGGGATCAAATTTGAATCTATAAATATTCTTATGGGTCAGTTTTGCAAGGGAAATTTTTTCATCATTTTTTTGTCATCTGACACCACCTGGTTAATTTAAGTCCATTTCTGAAATGTTATTTTTTGAAATCAGTCATTTTATGAGATAACATGATCATCGTGTGTTTTAAAACACTCAGGTGCAGGTACGTAACAGAACATATTCATTAGCTTGAATTTAGACACATATGTTCTCAAAGAAAAAATCGGTTAGTTATTTTGGAATGAACATACACAATTTGTATTAATTTGTAATAATATCAAATTATTTTTGCATAAAAATACAAAAAGTTACGGAAAAAAATATATTTTCCAAAATAATTTCAAAATGTGATGGATACAAGTATACTGAGCATATCCTTTTCCAAACCCAAGTTCATCTTCAACATGCTTAAGTAATGCTTTAAATAATGCTTAGTAAACTATGTTTATAGCTTAGTGATGCTTGATAAACTATGGCTATAGCGCGTGTTTGAATCCAACTTATGTTGTCTTATTGATTGTCTTGAGTATGATTGTCTTAAGTTTGATCAAGCAAGGGTGCTTGATATTGGGACCGCAGAAGTTTATCGGTGTGTGATCACTCAAGCAATCACATAGACAACATTAGTGGGATTCGAACACGCGCTAGAGACCAGGGTTGTAAAAGGGAAGGGGAAAGCCAGCCGAGATGATCCCCCTGGGAGATAAGTGGTCGGGGATCCACCACCAAGGAGACGGGGATGGGAATGAATAATCTGGCTGGAAATGATTCCTTTTACAACCCTGCAATAGACATAGTTAGCATTTTAAGATGAAATGAGGTTGGAACAAGGATATCCATCATTTACGTCCATAGTTTTGTGCTGAATAACTCATTATTTAAGGGGTCCGGTCTGCTTAAAAAAGTGTACTCAGAATAACTAAATCGGACAAAAGAAATCGATTGGTGGTGGTCTCAGAAAAAATGTCAGAGAAAATCACTATGAGAAAATAGCTGTATCTTTTAACAGAATCTCAAATCAGCTTCAACATTTGGATTTCCGACCTGGAAGTGTCCTAGGTTACAAAGAAGAGAGTGACTAACTGCTAACTATTTTTTTCGCGCGCCAATTTCTTGCGTGCGCCACTAAGTTGCTCATTTTAACTGTTCTGAGAATAATTAATATAATCCCTACTAAACAGTTCGAGCTAAGATTTCAGAAAAGAACATATCGGAATATAAAGTGTTTTGCATAATAGGTCTGGGATCCATGATCAATTTATATATGTTTTTATTGATAACTTCCAAAATATTCAGAAATTTGAAATTGAAATATTTTGATCAAAAAGAATTTTATTTTGCGGTCTGAATGGCAAATTTTTTTTACTCCGATATTAATTTAAGGATTTAGTAAATTTGTGTTTGACCTTCAGCGCGCCCTAATTAGCTAACTAGGCATCACAGAGAGGCAAGACCACCAATCGATTTTTTTTGTCCGATTAAG
The DNA here is from genome assembly GCA_004367855.1 of Oikopleura vanhoeffeni. NCBI lineage: Eukaryota > Metazoa > Chordata > Appendicularia > Copelata > Oikopleuridae > Oikopleura > Oikopleura vanhoeffeni. Next base: position 24,506 of record SCLH01001674.1, read on the forward strand.
TAATTCTGAGTCTAATTGTTTTTAGCAGACCAGACCCCCTTAAGGAAGTGGGTGTCGCTGATTAAGCTGTTAAGCTGATTAAGCTGTTCTTTGAAGTTTTGATACATGATTTCTTGATGATCTGGTGAAGGTGGTATTAAAAAAACTTTCTGAACGTGAAGAACAAGTCTTGAAGATAATGTTAACAATAATTGTAATATGATACAATTAAACCTACGCACTAATTCTGAATAAGCCTTCCAGAAAGAACACTAAACAGCTTACTCCTCCTACAAATTACATCATTTTTATCTAATTTTCTGAGTCAAGTTTCGGAGAAGCAATATCAACAATAATCTGAGGCTGTTTGTTCAAACTTTTGCTTTTGACAGACAATTTTGATGTAAATTGTAGGACAAGTGAGCTTTTTGAGTTTCAAATATTGAAAAATTATAGTAAATTTCATATGCCTTCAGAACGAAGTCTGATCAAAATTTCAAGAAAACGCTTCAGCGAATTGTCAAACAAGTCTTGTGCTTAAATATGCGGTATGAGCCGACACTATTCCTCGCTAACTAGCGGAGAAGATACCTGTGGACTGAGCCTCCCAAAATGAGCTTTTCAAATTTTTTGTTTTTTCGTGTTTTTGTCCGCAAGAAGCAAATTTTCCAGAAACGGACGCTAGCGAATTATTTTTGATGCTTTTTTGGAGCTTGTCGCAAAAAAATATGAAATCTGATGAAAATTAAAGGAGAAGATACAAACTGAGTGTTTTTAGGAGGCTTATTAAAAGCGTTGGTGTTGGCGTAGGTGGGATTGTATCAGATTACTGTTAAATTCAGAATGACCGCAAAGAGTTGTTCTCCAAGATAAAGAGGTTTTTGGGATATGAGCTCCATCAGTTTATCGAAAAATACCTTCGTAAAAGATACAAATCAGCCACACCCACTCCCTTAAAAAACGAAATATTGTTTAATTTTAATACCATGACGACCATTTTTTTCAAGTTGGTTAGTTATTTGTCTGCAATAAATATAAATAAAATTCCCATTAATTCAGATAGAATTCGTTTTTTGACTGTAGTACACTCAGTGTACTGCGTACATCAACCATTAAATTCGCCAAATGAATTACGGACCCTCAGACTATGAGGCTCAGAGAACAGATCCTGTATCTTGAAAAGTACGAATTCTGAGCATTTGGTTCATTGGTCCCTTCAAAATCTGACCAATGAAATCCGCCTATTACGCAATTCATGTTTTTTTATTTGGTGCTAGTATCCTGAAAAAAATAAGGATATGTTCACTGAGGGCCTGTAATCTGAATCCATTACGGTTCTTGCTGGAGCTTTAATGCCACTTTTCATTCAATATTTTTATATATTCGGCTTTCGAAAAGGACTAATCTGATTATTTTCTTAGATAGCTCAAACTGAGCACAAATAGTCAGAGAAGAATAAATGAATTCAATGTTAATATTCACTATATTTGTGCTCAGTTTGAGAACTTAATCGGATAAGTCGTTGTCAAAAGCCGAAATATATACAAATTGTTGACTAAAAAAGTGGCATAAAAGCTCAAAAAAGTACCGCAATAGATATAGAAACACTCGAGGGATTGTAATGTATACACTGTACAAAGACAGATAATTCAATGCAGTAAGATCTCATTCGTTGAACTTGAACCCTATCGAGGCCCTTACACATTTTGACTAGAAGCGCTGCTGACCCTCGCGCCGAAACGAATACCAAAATTTGCTTTTTGGTCGTCAAAAATGTTGGAATCATTTCGCTTAACCTCTAAAACCTAAAATTTGAATTTGAAACAAATCGAGCTCAAGGAATTTAAAAATCATATTTTGAATTTTCAAATATGATCACAAGCGGATGCACCGTCACGGGGCTATGAAGCTAACGGGCAGAATTTGAGCATTTTAAAAAGTAAACTGTTCTAGAAAAATCTCATAGGGGATAAATGGACTAAAAAAACTTTGAACCTTATCAGAAATGACCACAAAGGGAGCCAGAGAGTCAAAATGTGTTCTCATTTGCTAGAATGAGTTGGTAGTCGTTATTTCATTGTGAAATACTGTATTATTTGTCATTCATACCAATACTCAAGCCAAGCTAAAGAATCAAGCCAGCTGTGGCCAGGCCTGATTCATACTTCACAATTCAACGGGATTTTTCGTGCATGCGAAAGACACCTTAATTGAAGTACCGAAGGATATCTTATACAGGTTCAAATGACATAATTAAACGTCTCTTAAACTTTATTTATCGGACTAAAAGTGCTAAATAGACAATTGCTCTTTATATTGCTCTATTTAAAAATTTATCAAAAACTTGATGACTCTCAGGAAACCTTTATAAACGCAATTCATTACTAAAAATCAAAATATTTATAAGATATATTCAGAAAATGGCAACATGGAAATTTATAGGTAAAAGTTACAGACATAAAATATCTTTAATCGAGGAATAACGAGCATTTTGAGTCAAAGGCGGCAAATTGATCCGAATTAATTCGGCGTTTGAAAACTTCTCATCAGATTAAGTTTCTAGATAGCCCAAACTGGGCAAAAATATTGATAGAAGAATAAATAAACAAAAAAGTTCGAATAAGACCATTGTTTCCAATTTCTAAACAAAAACTGATAATTAAACAATATTAGTAATCTCCGAAAAAGAAAGAAAAAATGGTCGTATTCTATTTTATGTTAATATTCACTAGATATTTGTGCCCAGTTTGTGCTTTCTTAACAGTTACTCAGATGACTCATTTTCAAGGGGCCGAAATAAAATTCGAATTAATTTGCGGCATTTGACGCAAAAATGCCCGTCTTCCTCAATTTAAGATATGAACGAAATCGATCATTTTTTTATTTCGATAAATGAAATTGAATTTGGATATATTCATTCATCCAAAAATCGTAATTTTTATTTTTTAGACAAACATACTTACAAAAATCGTGTTGGCCATCTTTTTCGGCGATAATTTTTTTAAAATCAATATTTCATCAGTTTATGTCGAAGATAAGTGAATTTTAAACTCAAAAAACCCACTTTATAAAAAAAGTAACACTGAGGTATAATTTTCTAGATTTCACTAAAAAAAACAAAAATTGAATAATTTTTATATAACGCTAATCTTGGGAACCATTATTTTTGGAGCGATAAATGACTTTTAATTTAGATTGAGACACATGAATCATGTGACATGATCACCAATTGTCTTGCCAATTGTCTTGAAATTTGACACTTATTGACGGGCAAAAATTAAGTTTGAAAAAGTTTATCTAAATGAGAAAAGTTGAAATTTTCAATAATTTGACGAATAACTATTTGAATTAAAAGTATCAAATATATTCTTGGTTAGCGTGTATACTATTCTTAATTTTTTGAAATATATTTTCGTCGTCAAAGTTTCATAAAACTAAGATTTTTAACAGTTTAGTAACTTTGTTTAGTTTTTTTGGCAGTCGTATCTTCGTTCTCAACTAAAGATTGCAACTTTCCAGGTAGTTAATAATTGAATTATTTATTGAAAACATCTTATTATTAAAAAAAACGCATACTAAAATAAAAATTTTATCTTGCAATAATAAACAATTATCAAATTATTTGAGAAATTCAGGTATCGGCAAAAACTGGACCAAATTTTTCAAAAAAGCCACCGAACGTGCCAGGTCGAACACTTGCCCAGCAAAATCGTGCCCCAGCTTTTTTTTACTTGGCCACTCAACCTGGTATCTCAAACATTCACAAAATCAAAACTTGTTGCCCAGGCGCATTTCTTGAACTGTAAATTTTTCAGCCCTTCGATTTATGTCTTTGTGTGAAACGTCTGAAATGGCGCTGCCAAAGCAAGAAATAAGTCGCATCAAAGAATCAAAGAACTGGTGCGTCTTCTTGAAATCAGAAAAAAATTGATTGGGAAACTATTAGAACGTGGTACAAATAAAAATACATTTCCCACTTAAATTAATAATATTTCCACCTAAAAACAAACAATTTTTATTTTGTACAATCCATTCAAAGGGTCTCGCAGCGGGACTCACGCTTCCAGCATGGAATAATCGAGCGTCTCTAATTGGCTTTTCCTTCAATTTGATAGGAAAAAATGACGATTATTAAGCGTGAAACGTTGGTGTCCTCTGAGTGGATTGTAGTAAAAAATTGCTTCATTACTTTAATGAATCAGACTAATCTTGATATCCAAAATTTTACAAAAAATTTAATATATTCTTATCAAAGATTTATTTGACGTTTCGGCTTAACAGTCATTATCAGAATAAGAAAATTGAATACACAGAATTTGACAGTTTAATTAAATGATCGCATAATCGAAATTAAACTAGGTCAATTGTTTCTGACCTGAAATGACATTTTTTCAGAAATTGATTTTTGTTTTCAAAATCTCATGATATCCCCTATTCACACTTTTGTTAATATCCCGGCCCTCATTAGGAAACGTAGTGTGTTTTTAAGTAGGGGGGCCGGGATATTAACAAAAGTGTGAATAGGGGATATCCAACATACTTTGCGGGTAAGAATGATTAATTATAATGATATGTTTTACTTAAATTTAACAATAACCAGAAAAACAGAAAATGCTCTTTATCGCCACGAGGAGGATGGTTTTTTTTTCTAATGTATCAAATTTTCATTTTTAGGGTCAACTTAACAAACCCTTCAAATTTGAATGCGATATCTTAAATATTTCTAGAGTCATAATTTGTACGAATTATCCCTACCTATTTGAGATTCGATTACAGCGTGAGCCAATATCGCTGAAAGTTTGTTTTAAAAAAATCGGTGAGATTGGGCACTTTCGGCGATATGGGGACAAAAAAAATGTTTTTTCCAACTGAAAAAAAGACATGGGCGTTTGGAATGACGTCAGGATTTGACAAGATTTTTGGTGGTGAATAGAATTTTTTAAATTGTACCTTTATAGATTCAAATCAACTTTATCACATAAAAATTGAAAAAAAAATTTTTGAAAAATTTAATTTTTTGGAATATGACGCGTCATGACGTCACTTATGCCGCACTCTAAGTAACTTGTTATTTGAACCTAAAACGCCCATGTAATCTCAGATTTTTTGGCTCATTTGGCGATTATCGGAAGATATCAGTCGTATATCAGCCCCCGTACTTAGTTACGCAAAAAATGCACCTTCAAAAATTCAAATTAGATGATAAGCCGAAACATTAAATGAAACCAATCCTTGATGAAAAATATAATTATTTTATGTTTTAAAATCATTGAGTATAAGAAATTAATTTTTATGATTTATTTTTTCGTTTTTGTTCAGATTATAGGCATTATAATTTCGGCTCTAGTTTAGGCCTAAAACGTATTACTTTAAAACTTATAACCCGTGAAATGGACGATTTATTTTCCGTCGTTCCCTCGAAAATACTAATATTATGCTTTAATAAATTGCTATCAATGTTGTATTTGGATTTTATAATGCAGGGAGATTCATATTTAAACTTAAGTTTTTCCTATTTTCTAATGTCAGAGGTTCTCATTTTCATTAAACGAACCTATATCTTAAATCGAGGACGAACGAGCATCAAGAGTCAAAGACGGTAAATTAATCCTAATTAATTTGGCTTCGAAAAATAGTCAGATTCGGACTTATTCTTTTTCAAGGTATTATTCACTAGATATTTGTGCTCAGTTTGAGCTATCTAAAAACTTAATCAGATGAGTTGTTTTCAAAAGCCGAATGAATTCGCCGCATTTGACTCAGGATGCTCGTTCTTCCTCTATTAAATATACATGTATAGCAAATCTACAATCACTGGCCGTTAAAGCTAGTTAAAGGTCAATTAAATCTTTATAAATGTCCTGGAACTATCCATAACATGAAAAATTGATCACAATCAGAAGAAAATTAATTTTTCAGAATTTCTAATAGAATTTCAAATGGCTTCTCCTGTGGTTTTTTCGAATTTTCTAGTCTTGTTGCCATAAGTAGACATAAACTTAGGAAACCTCTATGAAAATTGAGTTTGAAATCATTTTGCGACCACTAGTAGTGGGGTAGTGGTCCACTACCCCCTTAAGTCTACAATCGATAATTTTCGATAACTCGGGCAATTGAACCGTCGGAAGGTTATATGATATAACTTATATCTTTGGATCTACACATGATAGGAAGTTTATTTTTCCTGCTTTTGATTTCTTGATATTGGTTCGGTCACGAACTTTTAAAATAAATTTTTCGACGAATGCAAACAAATTTCACCAAAAACTCTACATCAGGGATTTTTGTTACAACCAGTTACAATTATAGAGAATTGTTGTGAGAGTATTCAGTTTTTAAAGAATCTGAGAATTTGCATGCTGTGCTGATTTCGAGGTAGGTATATAACTCCAATTAGAACGTGAATGACAGACGAGAAAACACGTTTGATCATCATCCAAAATTGAAATTATTATTTTGCTGATTGTGAGAAAAAAAAGATATATCAAAAACATCACAGTTTTCAATTCGGATTATTTGAAGAAATTAAGAGAAAAATTAAAATGTGTAATATATGTTGTTTTTCTGCAATCATGCGATTGTATTAATAAAATGAATCAATTTTGATAAATTCATTCATGTGCAGCACATTCTGCCAATTTTTATGAATGTTTTTTTGACTAAAATTTTGAAAATTGTTATTTTTCAAACTTCACCCAAAGTTCCGAGTGATAAATAGGGTGTCATGACTTTAAAACTCTAATTTATGAATTTTGTACACCCAAATTTCGGGTTTTCTAGCTAATTTGTCGATCATCCAAAAATTCTCAAATTTGAATTTTTGATAAAAATGAACACTGTGTGTCACCGAAGGGTGTACACTAAATTTAATTTGGAAAAGCGTTTTCGTAGGGAACTATTTATTGTTTGAATTTCGTTTATCGAATAAGAACGATTTTTAAACTTGCCAAAGATATTTGAAGATAAATCAGCGATGTTAAAAAATAATCAATCAATTTTCAGCTTTTATGAGCTTTTATTAGCAAGAAAATGCCCGGTAATCTTTGAGTTTTGCCTTCATTTAAAAAAAACAATTTCATATTGAATATTAGAATGTTATTCCTCAAAATTATAGGATTTGAGTTGAAAAAAAACCTATTTCATCAAAAAACCTATTTCATCAACTTGTTTTCGACCAATTATTTTTTAACTCAAGTACAAGTGTATGTTTTTTATGTTTTCGTATCCTGTCAGACTGCAATAGAATGCAATTTTCCAGGTAATTTTGTGTGATAAAAAACAAAATAAGTTTTCACTAATGAAGTCCGATATATTTTGACTTAAATATGTGGGAACAATTTCTGGCGTTATTTTGAAAAACATCTTGTGAATTCTCATTTTTTTACATTTGTAACAAATTTATAAAAAACTGAATTTTTTTCCTTTTTTTCTACAGACCATTCGATGTGGAATTATTTCCTTAACCCTTGCAGGCTCCGGACTATTTTTTAAAACTCCTTTAGATTAAATACCAGAAATTGCAGGTTGCTTCTGAATGATTCACTTTATAGAAAATTTTTTTCTGAAACTGCCGCATTTTCAATTTTTGTCCTGACGTTAACTCTGAGTAAACTTCTATTTATTTGAAAGTGATTTCGATAAATTGCGTAGGTTAGGTTATTTTTTGGAAAACACCTGTAGATTAAAGACCGAAGCTTGCAGGTTATTTCTGAGGAAGTCACTTTTTAGAAAATTAAATTTTTAATCTTTTCCGTTATTCATTTTCGTTCTGACGTCTCCCATTTCTTCCCAAAAAAATTGCGTAGGTTAAAGCACAATTAAAATTTCATTTTTCTTTAGGTTAAATAAAGTCAAATGTAAATTACATACCATTTAAGTTTAAGTCTATCCTTAATCTCGAGGACTAGAGAAGAATAAAGTTCCAAGCACTTTTACTTTCCCCGTAATAAGCTGTCAAAGTCGCACCAATTAAGTGGCGCAGGAGCGTCCAAGGGTTAAAAAGAGGTTTTTGTGTGCAATGAAATGTTTTCTAGTAAAATCATGGTCTGATTTCATCAACCGATAAGCTAATTTGATAACGGTTCAGTCTATTGATAAGGTGAACATATTATGAGCTTTTGAATTATCGTTACTCTCTTTGATTTTTCGCTCTGTAATCGGCCTTCATAAAAACAATTTCTTTTTATTGGGCGTTTTTCACTTTTATACAATTTTGGCTGAAAAAATAAAAAAACAACGTTCTCACCATTTTTAACCAAATAATAAAAATGAGAAATTTCGAATGAGAAAATTTGCACTCATATTTTGGGTATCATTGAAAATCTGAGCAGGCAATATCAGGCATTCGAACCGGCAAAAAACCGGTTGACATCGATATTTCACGAGCAAACCCTCCTTTTTTGATTTCAGCTCTCAAATTTATGTCATTGTGTGAGACAGTAGAAATGGCAATTCCAAAGCAAGAAATATCTCGAATCAAAGAGCAAAAAGAACTTGTGCGACTTCTTGAACTACGAAGAATTTTGGTAAATAAACTTTTAATGCGAAATAAATCCTTGAAGGCTCGTAATACTTTCCCGAAATAAACTGTCTGCTTTGAAGCTACTATAATAGTATAAGGTGAATATTTTCGTCAAATGAAAGTAAAAAAATTTTCACGAGGACTTTTAAATCATGATATTTAGCACCAGCGGTCAAAAACTTTTTAGAAATAGAAATTGAAGGTCAATTTCATGGTTATCATCATTTTCATAAAAATTGCCAAACAAATCCCTAGGAATAACTTTCTGGTTAATAAATGAAAAATTATGAGAAGAAATGTCGATTTTAGCATTTTTGCATAATCTCCACTGTAGGTTATTTTTGGACACAAGTTCAGTTATATTTTTATATCAAAAGTTGCGTAGGCTTTCACGCCGATTTTTATTTTTGTATCGTTAATAAAAAATTCACGAAACATAACTGTAAGTTTTCGAAATCTCCGAAAAGATATGAAATATGATTAATTACCTGAAAATTCTGTCATTGAAATTGTTCCTGACATTTAAAATTTATGACATTAAAACAATAACATATAAAACGATATTGTGCTAATTTGTCATGACATCAATGGAAATCAGATTGAAATTCTCCAACCTTTAAATTCGGATGCCGGCAATTGTACTCGGTTTTTATTTTTCGCTCGAATATAAATTTGAGGGCCTTTTTGTGCGAGAGCAAAACAGTGTTTTACTCGGGTTCATTTAACCGCATCTAACCTACCCGAATATTCTGATTCCGACAGTACATTTCCGGGCAAAGAAAAATAGAAAAATCAGGATTTTCGAAATTCAAATCGGATTGCTCTCTGGCGATCTTTGTGTAAGATATTAAAGTTCACTTTGAACTTTGACTGGTAAGAAGTAGTTGACCGGTTGGTTCTCGAGTTCCAAGAGTTGAAAACCGCCATCTTAAGAATTTTAACTGTCATTTACAAAAATAATTATTCTTTTACCTTGTTAGCCTCGTACGTTGAAAATAAACATTTTGAATTTAAATATGTTTTCCTATCAAAATTGTTTATCAACAAAAAATTAGAACTCTGTTGAAATTTAGATTTTTGACATCATTGATTTCAAATTTTTGAGGACTATTTTTGAAATTCAAATTTTAATATTGTTGAAACTGAAAATTTATTATGGTTCTAAAATAATACTTATTCAAGAACCTAAAAACAGAAAATATTGAGTTGTGAAAATTTAACTGTTAAATGATTTTTGGTGTTTTTTGAATGAATAAGCAACAATTTTTGCAGGAGAATTAATTCAAGTTAAGATCAAAATAAAAATCCTTACATAT
>SCLH01001674.1:34648-54808 GCA_004367855.1 Oikopleura vanhoeffeni
AAAATTGAAGGACATGCAGAATATGTATCTCGTTGGGAAAAGTTGCACCAGGAACCTAATTTTAGAAGAATACTATACTTCAAACAGGAAGTTGTCGCTTCAAATCTATTTTTTTAAGTGACTAGGCGGACATCAGGAAAGTTATCATGTGAATTTCAACTCGCGTCGAGATTAAAGTAATTTGTCGAGACTTGAAGTGATGTCAGGCAAAATTTAGATCTTATTGTCTAAAATCATTATTTCGAATCACTACAATTTTCGACACCAATTCAAACTCACGAAACTGGTTGTTGACGTTGTGAAAATTAATCAATCATCACTGACTTTGCGACATAAAATTCAACTATTTTTATTGTTTTAATTTGAAGCGTATACCCATTTTTCAAAAAAGAGATTATGTGCTAAAAACTATCAAAAAATTTGTCAAAAAATAGAAAAAACTTGCTTTAAATGAGTTCCCGGTGAACGGAAAAATTAAAATTCAGAATTATCAGAATAAACAGCATATTATCTGCATGTTATTGAAAAGAAAGGGTTTTTGAAATAAGTATTATTCAAAGTTCTCCGGCTTCGATTTGTTCGTTAAGACTTTTGATGAGCTCAAGATTATGATTCCATGCCTCATTGTGTCTCACAATCCGTGTCGGATAATCTTCACCAATTCGACACTGAAATAATAAAATTAAAATGAAATCTCAAAGAATTGAAATTTTCCTATTGTTTGGGCCTCGGAGCATTTTGACAAATACCGATATGGGCTCTTGATGTAAGGAGCGATTAGGTCGAGCGATTAGTCGTGCTACTTATTCGCGCCATATGAAAAATATCCGACTCGAAATGTCGGGAAACGTAGTGTAGTTGGTTAACACGCTAGAATCATGACGTCGTTGATGATAGAGCTCCGGGTTCGAGCCCCGGCTTTTATTTCCACCATTTTCAAGAATTATGATACCTAACATTGATGAAAAACTTTTCACAGTATTGATATCTTCCCAATATACCATCAAAGTGATGATTCAAAATCGAGGCAACTTTTGTAACTAGCAAATTTTTGCATTATGGTTTTTTAACCCTTGGAGGCTCCAAAGCCGATTTTTCGGTCCGACTTTGAGCGCTCATTACGGGAAAAGTAAGAGTGCTGGCAACTTAATTGTTCTTTAGTCCTCGAGATTAAGGATAGACTTAAACTTTCATAGTATGTAATTCACATTTTGACTTTATGAACCCTATAGAAAAGTAAATTTTAAAATTGTGCTTCAACCTACGCAATTTTATTGTGAGCAAATGGGAGACGTCAGAACAAAAACAAATNTGTTTTCTACAAGAAACCATACGATTTTTATAATGAGATGCTAGTTAAATAATTAGTGAAACCTTATGTTCCCTTAACCATGGTTCCGATTCCAAAATACCTTTATGGCGTTTTCGTCCTATGAAACGATAATTCTCACCTGTGAAATGATGTAATTAGTGGTAAAAATAATGGTGCTGCGCCTAATAATTTCGCCGCTTTTCTCATTCATTAGCCAATTTCTCTGTTTTCAAACAAAAAGAAATAAAAAAAGTCTACATTTAGTGAAACATTAATTATTTTTTTTAAAGATGGTCAAGACGAATTCTTAAAACTGAGTATTTATAGACCTTGTTTGTTTAAAAAAAAATGTGAGATAAAGTCTGATAAGACAAATTTCAGAGAAATCTTAAAAAAAGTAGGGTAAAATAATTATTGCGAACGGCTCATCCGAAAAAAAATTTCTATTATTTTTTCAGAAATTAATGCTAACTCTATGGGCGATTTGAACCTTGAACTTCAATTTCGTTATTTTGTCCTGTTCCGGTCTTTCAAAAAATAAGCCACTTTTATGGCTCTATGAGTCAGGGGTTAAAAAATATTTTTTTCGATGTGCTAAAATTTCGGTTTTTTTCGACTTTTTTCAAATTTAAATTTCGATTTTGACTTAAAAATCGTATGAATTAAAAACTTAATACATTTGCAACGGTCGACAGGACCGTATTTTAGAATTCCTTATTAATAAAAAATAGAAAATACATTTTACTGTGATTTAGACACGTATCTTACAAACGCGCGTTTTTTGAGTGTTTTTTCAAAAGACGAATTATAAAGTAAAAATAATCAATCTGAAGAAATTCAGATTAAACAAAGTAAGCTGAAAAGTGACAACTTGTGTTCGAAAAAGTTTTTATTTGAAATAATTGAAGTGGCAAAAAGTTTCTCATCAAGACAAAACAAATTGAAAAAGTGCAAATCTGTCTAAATGCACCGAGGCCCTTAACACAATATTGAATTTAACGATTATTTATTTTAATTTTTCATATTATGAAAATTAATCTGCAATATCGGCGATATTGGGCATTTTCAGCAATATCGGGTCAGGAATGGATTTTTTTTTAATGAAAAACGCGTTCAGACCTCATAATTTCGAAAATTTTTCACTTCTTTAATGAGTTTTAGAATAGGTTCAAATGAATGAACATATCAAAATGTGTAGAATTCCGTACACCACCGAACGCAATCAAATTAAAAATTCAAACAAATTAGATTTGGACAGTTTAATATTAAAATATGACGTCATTTATGACGCACTCGAAGAAATTTGTTATAAAAACCCCGAACGCCCACGCCATTTCAGCGATTTCGAAATATGTCCCTGTAAAATATGTTATATCACACACGTTATTAATTTTCATTGGTAAAATTTTTGACCTCACGGGTTCTTCAAATTATAAAATAATAGTGAAAAAGTGGAACTCGAAATTTTAGAACAAACGTTTGCGGCTTCTTGTATCGCCAACGGTGCTTCCCATGGTGAAAAGATGTATTTGAGAGGCATGTTTTTTAATTCTGGGCAATACTTCTTGACATAAGTTCCCGTTGGATCCCAAACTCTGCCCATTTTGACTGGGCAAGTTGATCGTTCTGAAATTTTGTCCATGAAAGCAGAACCAGAGACCCACATCCAGCAACCAGCATTCATGGCGTAGTCGCCATCAATCAAATATTCTTCAAAAACTAGAAAAAAAAATCTCAATTTACAAAATACCGTTATATTTTTGCCGGTGAAAACTTTCCATTTTTGTCTTGAACAAACTATAAGGCTCATATCCCCTATTCAAACTTGCGTTAATATCCCGGCCTTGATTAGGAAACGCAGTGTGTTTTTAAGTAGGAGGGCCGGGATATTAACAAAATATTTTATGTCATAAATTTTAAAAGTATGTTTTCTAGTCTAATTAAATCCCACGGTTTAAATTCCGTGGTTTCTAAAAATTGTGGTCAAACCATAAAATTCCCAATGTTTGCGGTCAATTTCGAAAATTTGCGGTTTTAACATAAAAATTCTTAAATTTTCGGTCAATTTTCTAAAACTTGCGCCCAATTCATAAAATTTCCAAACTGTTCGGTTAATTTAAAAAATTTGCGGTCTTTTTATAAAATTTTTAAAATTTGCGGTCAATTTTTTTTTAAAATTGCAGTCAAACTATAAAATTTCCAAAATTTTCGGTCTTAATATAAAATTTTTCAAATTTGCGGACAATTTTTTCAAAATTACGATCGAACCATAAAATTCTCAAAATTGCGGTCAAACTTCTTTTTCGAAAATTTTATTTACGTATCTACTTTTCCGATACGTATCGATTTTTCCGATATGCTTCGATTTTCGATACGTATCAATTTTTTCGATATGGTTCGATACGTATCGACTTTTCCGATATGGTTCGATTGAATCGTATCGGATTGACTGGCCCTAAAATTTAAATCATATTGGATTGAATCGGATCAACTGACCCCGAAATTTTAGTCATATTGGATCGGATCGACTTACCCCTAAATTTTAATCATATTGGATCGGATCGACTGACCCCTAAATTTTAATCATATTAGATCGGATCGGATCGACTGACCCCTTAATTTTAATCAGTTTATTGTATGCGAATAGTTATCTTCAATATCATATAAATGTGAAATTAAATGGTATTTTAAAATCTGACATTCAATATTGAAATATTGTATAACAAATTGAAATTTTAATCAGTTTTGGTAAATAAATACTTAGATGACGAAAAACCAGTAGTATAGAAAGAAAAATTTAGGTTACTTACTCTGCTGTCCCAGTTCCCAATTGAGCCACAAATCACCAACTGTCATGAAAATGGAAATTGCAAATCGACCAATGTGATGAATCCAACCTTCAGTTATCTTAATTATAAAATTAATGTGTTGGACCAACACTGTTGGTAATTGAACGGATTTTTTGGTAGCCATGATGAATTTAGGCTCACATTTTTAGCTGTTGAATATGAACCCCGTTTCTTGATCATGCTGATAGTTTTCTCTACTGTCATGTTAACTGTCATATTAAGAGTTGACAATTAACAAAAAATTTGAAAAACTTTAATTCACTGAAAAACTATAGATAAAATCTTTGAAATTCTAAGATATTAGATAAATATCGATACAATTTAATCAAAAAAAATTGATAAATTAAAAAAATCTAATATAAAATTTTAAATTGTGAATATGATGAAAATATCAATGAAATCAAAAAAATGTAAATAAATTAAATAAAATGGAAATAAATCAAAAAGTTTCAATAAAATTCTACAAAATAAGTCAAATTAAATACAGTTTCGAAAATATAAAAATAAATAAGTTTTGAAGGAAATTGGGAAACTTTGAACAAAATAAATGATGATTGGAAAAAAATTAAAAACAATTAAAATTTTTTTGATAATATAAAATTATATTAAAATTTTGAATAAATGTGCAACGTTTTCATTCCGAGCTTTGGCCGATTGTTACCTGACAAATTTACTAAAATATAAAAATTTCAAAGTTTTTCTTTCGCGTAGAATCATAGCAAAATCACACACTGGGTACTCTTTTTTGTACAGACAGCAAAAATTCCAATAGCAAACCAAATGTTTGTACTAACAATAATTATTTGTGCGACTTTATTTGTGCTATATTTTAATTGAAAATAAAATTTGATTATCTTTCATAGTTCAATTCAGGTCCCGAATTTCTGGTTGATTATATTGTGGACGTTGCCATCCCTGGCAGTTATGGTGGTTTAACTAATTATCGTGATAAAAGTGCGCAGTTTTCATAAATTGCGGGTGCGCTGCAGACAAAAAATTTTGATGAATTGAACTAATATTTGGTTGACTCATTTTCGAAGGAAATATTTTCTTCAAAATAAAAATTCACTCGCTCAGGTTCATTTTTTGATGACCTTTCGTTTTATTAACCTTTATAATTAATGCTGACGTTTTTATGCGACCCTAGCGATTAGTCACTGAAGCTTAAAAAAGGAGAAGAATCACTGGTACGAGTTGTCCTTTATCCTAAACTTCGAATGACAAAAATTGACCAGCTCAGATTTTATTAATTTTCGGAGACATTTTAGTATCTGTTCTAAAATTCACCCAGAAAAAATTATGGAAACACATTAGGTCCCGCAATCCAAAAATCAGAATTTTCCGATTAAAATTTTTTTTTATTATTTGAAAGCCTTCAACAATTTTTGATTTATTTCGAAAATTCCAAGCCAAATAAAAGGCAATTTCAAAAACGGTTTTGCGGTTTTAACAAATTTCCTGGTGCACCTAGTAGGTACCACCTACCTTAGGAAGAATTTGTTTTTGTCGGAACTACCTTAATTCATCTTTCAAAATGAACCATCAGCCTTGATTTTTCAGGTTTAAAGGACGAAACGTCAACGAGAAAATAAATCTAAGGGATAAAATATTTTGACGAAAATTGTTCTTGAATTTTGAAAAAAAAGATGGTTATTATTATAATTTTAATTCCGAACTATTTTTTAATGTACGACTCCGCCTAGTTAGGCGTTTTTTAATTTATAAACTAACCAATTGTCTCATAATTGCATCAATCCACGGAAATCCGGTTTTTCCTGCTTTGAATGCTTGATATTGCTCATCATTTTCATACCATTCAATTTGGCGGCAAATTCGGTTATCCGTCATCTTAACATATCCATTAAAATTGTTTTATTTTACCGCACAAGTAATTTGCTGCGTCAACGCGAAAATTGCAACGCTGACTTGAACTATTTGGCAGAAATTTCAAATGATTGTTTAACTTTGAACACTCATGGAGGCAATACATCGTAGAGATATAATAACATTATTTAAATAATGATTAATCAGGTATTTATTTAATAAGCTACTTTCTGTTGATATCACCATTTTTCGAAACATTTTGCCTTTCATTTGGCTTGAAATTAATCCCGAATTTATTTCGAAAATTATAAGCCAAAAGAAATCCAATTTTATAGAAAAATGCATTTTTCACTCTTCAGATGAAATTTTCTCATCTATCATAATTTTTGTCGCTAATTTTCCAAGTTTTCAAATTCCACATTATAATTTTTTTGCTTTGAGCGAAATCAAACAGTTCAAAAGTTCAAATTTTTGCCGGTTCGTACCCCAATTATAAAATATAATCATAATTTTGAGATCTCATGAGTTCAAAAAATGGCCTGATTCGGACGAACTTTTTCTTTAATTTTTCCGGACTACTTTTGGTCATTTTAAGTTATTTCATCGCTTAATCGGATAAGTTGTTTCTGAAAGCTCAATCGTAAAAGTGAGGACACCTTTTTTACTTTATAAAGATTAAAAAAGTTTATAAGATGTGAATTAAACTTTTTGTCAATTTATGTCATCATTTTAACTTGATTTTCCAACTTAAAATGACAAAATACAGTTTATCATAAAAAAATTATAACGATAAAATTTCTGAAAAACCTTTGTGAAGTTGTTAACTTGAGAAGCCACCAAGTAGAAAAATTCGCGATACATCAGCTGACCTCGTAAAGACACTTTTTTAGTATCTGGAAGTTCCATGAGTGCGTGCCAAAATTTTCTAGCAGACAAACATCCATAATTCATGTATGGAGACAAGCACGTTGTTCGAAGTTTCAGATCATCTTCACTGTCGGCTCTACAAAATGATAAAATTTGAAATACATTTTAGTAATAACCTATTTTCGTCTAAGTTTTTTTAGTCAAAAAAATTAAATTTTCAAAGAAATTTAACTAACATTGTTGTAATTTTGCGAAAAAATTTAGAAAAAGTAATAAAAATTATTCAAAGTGATTTTTAAAATTTTTCAGCTGGTTTAAGAAATAAAAATATACTTTTTTGAATGGGTTCGCATTAACAATAAAATTATGAATAAGATGAACATATAAAAATNTTTTTTTTTAATTGCGTTTTCTGATTTTCTGGTCTTTTCATAAAATAAAGATCAAAGATTGAGGAGATTAAGTGTCGTATATATCAACATTATTTTGATTAATAAATTTTTTTACCACCAGATTATTTAAGTGTTTGAAAATTGAAATAAATATGTTTGAACTCACTCTTTTTTCATTTCATATAACGCCATATTTTGCATCGTAGTTGCAAGTCTCTGAAGACCATAACTTTCACCTCCACGGAATCTGGATTTGTGCGCAGGTTCTAAAATTAAATTATATATACTGAAAAACTATCTTCTATTCAAATTTATATTGAAAAGTTCCCTAAAATATTTAAACAAATTCCTATTTTTATTGGTTTCAGTCGAAAAACTTTTTTGAGAGAAAACTTAAAAAAAAATTTGTGTGGTCGGGAAAGACTATCATCCGCGAATTTGACTTTAAAAATGGAAATTATGGAAAAAAGGGTACGCATGATGTTGCGATTGTCTTTAAAAATTTGATTTTCCGAATTTTTCGGGAATTGAGTTATTTTCGGTGATATTGACATCTTAGATCAGGGGTAAGCACAATTGGATCGGATCGGATTTTTGGGGACCTTACCGATCCGATTTTTTTGGAGAGTCCACCTTACCGATCCAATTTTTTTGGAGAGTCCACCGATCCGATCCAATTTTTCCGGCTGGTTCACCGATCCGTTCCAAAAAAAATTTCGAATGTGCCGAGTGCCTACCCTTGAATTACTTGCAAAAAATCAATTTACTTTGTTTTCGTCTGCGGAAGGACACTCTTGGTCAGAAGTTCTAGTTTGGTATGTAATTTCAAAGAATCTCAAAATTATTTATTAAAGTTACCTTCCATATCATAATATGATAAATTGGGCACACCATAAATTGTATCATGATTCGCCCCGATGGTTGGGCAGCATTCTTTCATCATTCCTGGTGTGATTGTAGGCACACAACTTCCAGGAGATTTGAAATTTTCAAGACAATCATAAAAGTCGCTGTGAGTCAACGGAATCTACAAAAATTATTTGAAATATTTCTTGAGAAATGACTGATTATCCTGTCTGAAAATTCTTGCTAAAAGTGCGTTTTCTGCCTGAGAGAGGCCGATTTCTTTTGTTTGTCAAAAATCAATGACACAGTGTCATTGACACTCTGATATATTAAGACAATACAGGGAGAGGCCCAATATCTTCGGCCCAATATTGCCGAATTTGCCAATATGTCCGAAATTTTTGGGCTAAAATCTTTCGGCAATATTGCCCCCCCCCCCTGTATAATATAATGTTTTATACTATAATGTAGTTTACTAAAATGTGATACATTGTATCATTATGTATATCAAGATTTCAGACCACAGGGCAAACGCGCAAAAAATAGGTACTCGATTAAAGGGTCGCATGAATCTGAAATTTTCTGTCCTAGGACAGTTTTTGCCACTGAAAATTTTGGTACAATTTTTTTTTGCTCCGACCACTCGGTGGCGCTGTTAAAGAGGCTCAAAAAACGGTTTAGTAGTGCCATTTTTTCTGATTTTGGTCAAGGCCGCAGCACGGCTTGATTTTGAAAATTCAAAAAATTTGAATTCTTATCTTTTAAAATCACACTCTCGTTTTTGGTTTCATGAATAATCAGGCAAAATGACGTTTTTGATTTGAAATACCATGGAAATTTAATATCCAGACAAAAAGTAAATTTTTAAATAATAATTTCAAAAAAGTTAATTGAATTTGCTGAAAAAATATAGCAAATATGGCTCTCAAATTACAACTATGTTTTCATTACATGTACGTACTATAGTAGTATGTAAAGAGAATAATTCGGATTCTTTAGTAAACGATCATACTTACTGAAATTGTAAAATGAAATTTTTTTTTCAAAATGTCTTTCCACTCTGAGTTTTCAAAATACAACAATGGTTCATGACTTGAATTAATTGGACAGATCGTGACGCACGATTCGCGAGCAGACCGCTAAGCAGAGTAGTTCACATAGGGTCAAAATATTGTTTTTTGGTGATTCTGAGGTCATATCCACTATTCACACTTTTGTGAATATCCCGGTCCTGATTAGGAAACGTTGTGTGTTTTTAAGTAGTAGGGCCGGGATATTCACAAAAGTGTGTATACGGGATATGCAAGAATTTTGCCCAAAACTCTGCTCACGGTCTGTCAGGTTAATTAAAGTCATGAATCATTGTTGTACCTTGAAAACTCAGAGAAAAGATACATTTTGAAAGAATAATTTCGTGACTTTTGTAAGCACGTTCCTGATCGGACGAACCATCTGGTACTCTCGATTTATTTTAGGATGCAAGATTTTTGTTCGAATGTACATCAGAGAGAAGTGATATTTGGTTTGACGATTTGTACTTTTGCGACAATTGACCATTCAAAAACCTAAAAATGCGACAACCACCTCCTTAATTAAGCCTGTGGAAACGCCAGTTTCATGTGAAGCAAAAACCTTATTTTCGGAAAATTTCAATTCTGCAAGATTAATTTACCTCTCCATCATTGTGATCAATTATTTCATTATGGTCGAATATGGTGTGACCAGGCATGGCGGTTGTGATAATTTCTAGTCTGTGAACAACATCTCGAATTTCATCGTCTCGAATTTTGTAAAAGGTCTCCGCATCCGTCATCCATGCAGGGGTTGGCAAAAGTGAACCATAAACCGATATCAGACCAATTGCATCGAATGGGATCGGACAAAATCTGGATTTGATCTGGCTTTTCCATTAAACTTAACTTTTCGAACCGATCCGATTCGATACTTTTTGGTCTCAATCTTTGGTCTCAATCTTGTCCAAATCGATCAAAATGAGGATTTTATTGATTTGAAAAATGATTTTCATAACCTAACCAAATGAGTGATTTACGTTTTCTCTCAAAACAAGCAATTTTTGACAATTTATAAAACGAATTTTATCTCATTGGCGGTAGAAAGCAATATTATCATTTCTTTCAAATGTATCTTAATTTTTTTAAATTTATATTTTTTTAAATAAATATGAAACCAAATGCAGGTCGTTCATTTAAGGGGCGGTGCATTTTGACAGATTTGCACTTTTTCAATTGTTTTTCTCTTGATGGTAAACTTTTTCCCACTACAAAATTTTAGACAAAAACTATTTGAAACGGAAGTTGTCACTTTTGAGCTTATTTCGTTTAATCTGAATTTGTTCAGGTCAATTATTTTTACTTCATAAATCGTCTTTTTAAAACACTTAAATAACGAGCGTTTGCTATCAAAGGTGACTTAATTGAAGTAATTTTTTTATTAATTTATAAGGACCGACCCAGCGACAGTTCAAAATTTATTTAATCAGTTTAAATATGATTTATACGTCAAAATCAAAAATTTTAATTTCTGAAAATAAGCGAAAAAAAAATTTTAGCACATCGAAATAAATATTTTTTTCATGAGTTTAATGAAATAAATTTTAGAAAGTACGGCTTATCAATTTGACAAATTTCGATAAAATAACTTTTTTTAAATCTGGATTAAGAAGAGCTTCGTTGAATTTCTGCAAAGCCGTAGTTTCGTTTCAAAAATTATGATTCAGATTATAAACAAGAGCGAAGAAACAAAACTAGCACATATTTGAATAAAGTCAAAGGTGGCATTCTCAATAAATTCAGCTGATGATTCCAGAAGAAGTTTGAAATTCCAGAAATGAAGAAAATTTTCAAAAAATTTCCAAATAATTTTGACCAAAAATCACAAAACCATGTCATATGATTTTTTAAAGATCATATAAAAAATATGTGGTCACGTTCGCGAAAAGTTAATGTAGGTATGTTAAATAGTGTTTTTCGTCAATTCAAAACAAAGAATGAAAAAAAGGTGGAACAAAAAATATGGCATTTTTTTCATAATGTTCGGAACTTTTTTTTTCCAAATTTCTCATAATTTGTCGAATTGGAAAAGTTTAATTCGAACTTAAAATTTTCTAAGAAAGCAGGAGTTGCCTAGATCATGAAACATTACTTTGATGATATATGATCAAATACAATATTATTGAGCGGAATATATTAAACCAATAAACAGTTTTCCAGAGCAATGAGGTCTATATCCCGTACTGGTCTTCAAAAATGCCAGCCGATCTCCTTCAGTTACATCAGGTTACCAGAAGTTTTTTTAAGATGATATTTTAAAATGATTTGTATCGGACTGTAAATGATTCTTATCAAAGATGCCGACCCCAACATCCATGTCATTTGAGTTATTTCGTTTCTAAATTTGTACATATGAATTCAGTCAATTTTCAGAACCATGTTTAGTCCCTGACTGCTAAAGCGCAATTTGAATTTTCAAAAATCTGTCGCTTGAAGGCGTCATAGGGGATTGAAGGCGCTCCAAGGTGTCGGAGCATTTTTATCTGGTGAAAAACGACTTTTTTATCGATTTTTTTTTAAGTTTTGGGTCGAATGATAGGTTATTTTAAAAACGGATTTTCGTTTTTTAGCAATTGCTCACGATTTTAGCAAAATTAAACTCGGTCTACTGTGAAATGTCGAATATTTCAAATTTGACATTATGAACTATCAATTTGAAAAAAAATTTATCTGATGCGCTTTCACGAGACAAATTTGTTTTGAAAAAATCTGTCGCTTTAAGGAGTTATAAGCTATGACATGGGAAATTTAGCGCTTTAAAGAGACTATGTTTTAGGAGTCATGGACTGTAGATGAACATATGTTATTTAATTTCGTCAACTAACTTTTTGCAAAAATCTTTGATCACATCTGGCGCAGAGCCTTTGAGAACATACAGTCGAGATCCCATTTTCTTCAAGTTTGAATCCAGATCTTGCAGACATTCCAACATGAATTTCGTCTCAAAACAGGTTAAAATATGGAATTTCAACTTAAAATTATCAATCAGAATTTACCAATACAGTGTATAATACACTTCATTTTGTCTGATACAAAAGTCAGGAGTATAATTAAATAGATGAGTGTTCCCAAAAAGCCGAAGTGTTGACAACCTTTTTTGTTATGCGTATCGCTAAGGTCGTTTTTGAGACTGTCCCACTGTGATGTCGACTGAAACAACTAGTCAAGATAGTAAAAAATGTTCCGCTCATGCATTTCTTGTCAAAATGACGCAAATGTTTTTAGTTCGGTCAGTCAAATTTGGAGCCTTTATTGGTGTAAGTTGGTTTAAAACTTTTTCTTAGCACAAACATCGAGTCCTGAAGTAACCTTTTATATTTGAGCAATTTATCGATTAAATACGAGCTATAATTGGGATCAAGAGTAAAATGTAACACAAGTAAAATGTATAGAGCTGAAATGAACATGAGAATTATGAACAAATTTCAGTTTTTCGAAAAAATCTAGTACCATCTGATAGAGAATTTCATTCAGTGCAGTTTCAGGTGATTTATATGCATTTAGAAGTAATTTCATAATACATTTTTTCACTTTCAATTTTTTTTACATTTTTACCCGTATAATTTATGGCGTTTATGATGTAGACTTTAACATAATGCTGAATATCTGCGAGGAATTCAGTTAGATAAAACATTTTTAATAAATTTTTTCAGCTTTAAAACTCACTGTATACTAAGCATTTGAAAAAAAATCATTTTATATTTTGAAGCTCGTTTTTGATTGATCGAGTAATTAGTGATTAAGAAATTATTTTCCGGATTTGAAATTCGAAAAAAAAAATAAAAACCCATCGATGATGATTAACCCTCAGTAAAAAGTAGAAAGAACTAAATTTTCTTTGATGAAATTGCAATAATTGTAGCTTGTAAAAAATATAACGATCGGTTAAAAAAGTAAAAAAAAACCTTCAGAAATTGCTTGAAAATGAAGACTCGTTTTTGAAATTGCGTTTCATGCTTGAAGATTTTGACAAAATTTTAAGCCAAATGAGAAGCAATTAGAAAACCGATATTTTTTTTAAACCCACCAAGGCATTGAAAAAAAATTTCCTTAGAGGCATAAAACCCTTCCAGGAGGGTACAATTTGCACACTCACAGCACCTAAACGGTTCATCCGATTTATAAAATTCCAATTGAAATATAATTTTGTGAACTTAATTGCAATATATAATTTTGAATAAATTAAAGAAAAAGTATTTTAACTTTCAAAATTTGAGTTGGAAAAAAGTTGGTCAATTGAGTCTCGCCAATCATTCATTTTCAAAAGTCACTCCCAAAAAAAAATTCTGCCTCCAGATATCTTTAAGAATCCTAAAAAAAGACTAGGATGCCAAATCTTTTTGCGGCAAAATCGTACTCAAAACCTTTTTTAAATTTGGCTTATTTTAAATTTCAACTCCAGATTGGAGTCAAAAAGTTATTTCCGGAAGTAAGACTTAAGGGGGTAGCAGCGATGGCAGACTGGCGTCAATTTAACTTACGAAAATAATTAGTTGGTTTAATGTTTTTTTGTGCTTAATTATCGTTAGCTGAACCGCACAATAAATTTATCAGCTCATTAAAATCAATTTTTTATCTAATTTAAGGAACGGTTTGAGTTCAAAACTTTTATTTTATAATTCGTAAATTTTCGAAAAAATTCAAAAGCATTATGAAAATTTTTTAAAGCATTTTTTCGTCGCAAAATTTTATCTGATAATTTTATAAAATCTGTGAATAAAAAACGAAAAAAATAGCCACCTTTAAATTTTTTCTCATGCTGTCTAATATTTTCTGACTGCTGTTTGAAAATCATGAAATGTTTTTTTGTCATTTTGTGTCGACTCTTTAGAAATATTATAATTTTCGCAAATCAAGTCCAAAAAATTTTAATTAGTAGTTTTTTGAAATCTCGTGTAAAAAATCAGGCCGAATCACTTGTGAAAATTTTCTGATATCTATTTGGTTTCCGTATTTCAACCGATGCAAGGGTTCCAAGTGAATATCGTTTCTGAACTTCTGATGAAATTTACAACACTTGCTTAAGGAACCGTTTGTGGCCATTTGGCACGCAATTTTAAAAATTTATTTTCCTCAAAAAAAATCTCAAAATTAAATTCGGGTGTTTATAGGCTAACTTTTATTTGAAAGTCAGAAATTTTAATATTAATCGCAATTGAAGGTCAATTTTTTTTGCCTAAAAAGCTGTTTTTAATCCATTTTTCATGGAAAAAAAACTTCCATATTGAGGAAATTTCTTCATGTGGATAATTATTCTCCCACTAATTAGTGCATAAACACCGACAATGTCTGAAGTTTAGAAATATTTGCTTTCAAAAAAATTCTCACATCGGGTCAAGTTGGAAATGGAGTCATAGATAAAAAAGTGGTTTTTTGATGTTTTACAGATACTTAAGTATCAAAAGTTTAAAAAAATATACGTTTGCAAGTATGGACAACTTTCCTTTTTAGATAAAAAATAATATAAAAATTTTCATTTTTTTTTCTTTCAAAATCGCTCCGAAAAATGCACCCAATCCTGCCAACATCGCTGCTACCCCTAAGCGAAAAATCGCCTTCCAATCAACTCGTCATAAAGTTTGAACCCTTTTTTTCAAAAAATTTTTGGTGATATTTTCAGATTCACATTGTTGAGTTTTGAAATGAATTCGAAAAAGAGTTTTTTTAAATTATTTTTTCCGTCATTTTTGGCTGATTTAAAGTGACTTTACCCTTTCAAAAAGGTATATGTCTCGGAGGGTTAAGCAATTTCGGATGATTTTTCCGTATTTTTGATCCAAAAGTGACATTTTCAAGGGGCTACAACCTCAAAATCATTTAAAATGTTAAGTTTGCATGTGATTAGCAGGCTTCCAAATGAGATGGCTTTTATCCCCTTTTTATTCCACTTCAATGAAATTGTCCCTATATTCTGCTATGAAGAGTCTTCATAGCAAAAAATAGGGAAAATTTTGGGCGTGGGCGTAAGTGTTCCTTATCATTTGGTATAAAGAGGAATAAAAGGGGATAAGAGTCATCTCTTTTGGAAGCCTGGTGATAAGGCTGAAAAAACAGTTTCAAAAACAAACATTGAGTCCTAAAATAACCTTCAAGATTTATGTTCAATTTCCCGATAATATCGATTCAATAAAATTAGAGATCCGGAAGGACTTAGGCCGAATTGAATGATTTTATTTCCAGCCGTTCCTTGTTGTTTCCAAATTTTTCTTGTTCTCTTTGCCATTCTACATCAACAATGTAAATTGGAAAAATAACAGCTGACGTTTTAATAGCATGATATAAGGGCTCATTATCATGCAGACGGAGACCCTTTCGAAACCAGTGTACAGTTCGATGAGTTTTTTCTTCTGCCATTTAACTAAGAATTAATTATTTTCATGAGAATTTTAAAGTGAGCGAAATAAAAATTCGAATTTTTTCNCTTTGAATTTTCTTCGAGAAAATTAATATATTTTATTCAATAATTTAATATATTTGATAATTAATAATTATTTACTAATTAAATACAGATCATGGTATAATTACAAGTTTAATCTTCCAAAATTATTTTAAAATATCAGTTGCTAAAACTTCACGGTTAATTTGAAATAAATTAATGTTATATTTTCATCCATATTAATCACAAACAATCGGAAATTTACTTTCCGACAATGTTGACTTTCAGCAAACATGGTTTTAATCTTGAGAAAAATTCTCAAATTTAACAAGTTTAACCTTAACATCAACTTTGAAGATATCAAAATTTTGCAAACCGACAATTGTTGCCCTCTAGCGTTTACCTCACACGATAAAAATTGCAACAATGCAGCTCTCTACCGCATTGAAAACAGCGCAATATTCAAATCAGAAAATCAAGTGCGATCCTCTAGCGCCAACAAACCACAATGCTAAATTATATGCGAATTTAGAATCAGAAACTTATTTACGCTAATTTATTTGTATGATAACAATATTAAACGCCAGAAATTAAAGGATCAAAGACATTGAGAGGAACTATTCTGTTTCTTCTCCGAGCATTATGTTGAATTCGTCTTTTTGTGAAATACACTGCTTTAACGATAATCGCGGCGGTCATTAATTGAATAATTATGCAAACTAATAATATAACAGTTAAATTATGAACAGAAGTATGTATATCATCTACAGTGCTATTTTCAATAATATTTATATCTGTCATACTTTCATTGCAAATTCCTGGAACTTCACCACATAATTTGGTCTGGTTTAAACTTTGAGCAACATCATAGTCATCAGTGCTCTTCGGAGATGTATAATTTTTCTGTGTATTCACTTCATCAAAATCTACTTTAACAGGCTCTGAATCTCCAGAAAAGCAAGCAATCAACGGTAAAATTAAAAACAATATCATTTCTAATATAATGAAAATTATTTTAAAAGTTCTAGATTTTATAGTTAATTAAATATCAGTGACATGCCTTGGAGTCAAGTCATAACTTTCCTTAACTTTAAATTGATAATTCATCGATCACAACTAAAATGCCTCGCTTGTTAAAAGGAACTATTATTGGCGAAACTAAGTTTACTTCACCTTTTCGAATAATTCTTGCTGGCAGTAGTGGATCAGGAAAAACAAGGTTTGCCGGAAACTAACTAGAGAAGAAAGATATTTTCCAGGAAAATCCAGAATCAGTCGTATATTACTATCCATGCTATCTCGAAGAAGCTCCAGTCTTTTGGCATGATACGTTGGATATACCAGTATCGTATCATGTTGGTCTCCCGACCAAAGATGAACTTATCAAACTACCACCAAGATCATGTGTTGTAATTGATGACAGTTTTGATGACGCAATTAATTCATCGGCTATAGATCACCTTTTCCGCGTTATCTCCGGAAAAAAAATATTTCAGTGATGATTATGACTCAAAATAATTTCTTGAAAGGACGCTACGGTCGTGAAATTCGAAATTCCTGCAATTTTTCGGTCTTATTCAGAAATTGTTGTGATACGAAAATTAACTCAAATGTTACAAGGATGGCAGGCCTGGAGAAAGCGTTCAAAAATGCTTGTTTGGATTCTGCTGGTGTCAAATATCCATATTATTTTCTTGACCAATCACAACAAGGACAAATGTCTCAATATCGACTATTTACGGATATATTCAGTCCTTTTAAAGTTGTATTCTCAGTCGAAGGAATGAAAGGTTACGTGATAGGCGCAACAGATTTTGAGCTTTTTTTCAGTATTTATTCGAATGGAAAACATTTTACAGCCAATGAGAACAAGAAATCGGCAGTCAAGAGTAATGAAAAACCGGTCGACCCAGTTGAATTTGAATTCACCGAGTCGGAATCGGAATCAGAGACAAGTACAGAAAGAAATGCAGAGTCAGGAAACAGTTCGAAGCAATGTACAACCAACTTCAAACGTAATTTTAAAATCAATCCAGAATGGCGAGAAAGAATCAAACAAAAACGAGCACTCCGAAGACAACTTAAATAAGCTTTACAACGACATAAGAAGTATACCAAATTACTCAGCAAAACTAAATGAATTTCTTCGACAAAATAATGTACATAGTACTCACAGACGAATAGTCAAAAAGAAATTCCCGCGACGTCATATTATTGTACATTTTCCGTTTCAAATATTTATGGGTGATTTGATTGAGTATACACAAACTGGCTTTAAGCATGCAAACAATGGTCACAGTTATATTTTGATTATTATTGATGTTTTCACTAAAATGGTTTATGGCAGGCCAGTCAAGAAAAAAGACAAATTTTCGGTTTCTTTAGCTTTAAAATCAATTCTTCAGCAGCTTGATCATCACCCAAATACTTTGATAACTGATGAAGGCTTAGAATTTTACAACAAAAATGTTGAAGAAGTACTAGATGATTATGCAATTCACCACTATAGCATTAAGACTAAAATGAAAGCTAGCGTTGTTGAGAGGGTTATAAGAACCTTGAAGTCAAGACTGGAGAAATATTTTGTTAAAAACAACACTAAAAAATGGATCGATGTAATTGCGCAATTTATCGAAAATTATAACAATACACCTCATCGATCAATTGGCATGCCCCCAAGTGAAGTGACAGATACAAATGCTCCAGATGTATTTAAACAAATGTTTCCTGATCTTCATTTAGAAGCCAAACCGAGGTTGAGAGAAGGTGACATAGTTAGAATATTGAAAGATAAAAGTATTTTTGATAAAGGATATAAACAATCTTGGAGCAATCAATGCTTCAAAGTTAAAACAACGAAACAAACCGCTGGAAGAATTTGGTATATCATTGAAGATTTGTCAGGTCAATTAATCCCTGGAATAAAATACTACTGGCAGTTGAATTTGGTTGCTAAGAATGATAATAAATCACTCATCAAACAAAATCTTGGAACTGTGGAAAATTGATAGAATCAGCTTTGACCAAAATAAACCGTTTTCATTCCGACTGATCAATTTTACCGGCAAATTTCTCAACTTGATAAAACAAGATGGTGTTTATGAGATATCATCTATCCTGATCAATCGTGATGATGGCAATGTTTTGGGTGTAATTGGATATGTTTACCTAACAAAGAATGACTCATTTGTTTCGTATCAACCTACGCAGATAATTGAGTATAAATTGAGGTTTGCTGATCTCAACTCTTCAGTCTTTCGATTTCGGTCAATAACGTCAGACCTCATTGTTTCATTTTCTGAAATAGCGTTTCAAATAGAGATTAAAGAGACTTATGGCGGGTTTTAGTCGTTCATTACAAACAAGATTTCGGCAATCATGGAAACCAATAAAACAAAATGGGCGTGGAAAACAAATTTTGAAAAAACGGCTTCCAGAAAAACAAGAGATTCAATCCTCCGCAAAATCCATGAAACTTTCAAAACCAAAGAAGGGCTAACCACATCAATACTCTGGAAGATTTTACATGATCAACCAAATTTTATCGGTATTATACCGCAGGATTACCTTTCCACTTTCACTGTTATATCTTTCCCAGTTACACTTATTATCAATTTAGATTTAAGTACACAGGCAGGATCTCATTGGATCGGTTTGAGTATAACAGACTCTCAAATTGAAGTATATGACAGTCACGGTATGAACAAACAATTTTGGACTCATAAACCAAAATTTTTACTTTCATTTTTAAGAAAGTTTAGTTTTTCTCATAAAATTCTTGTCACACCTCAGCTACAATCGCCAACAAGTTATACTTGTGGTTTTTTCTGTATATTTTTTCTGTTAGCTCGTCGATTTCTCTCTTTTAAAACCTGTGTTCGTATTTTCTCCGCTAATTATTCTCTGAATGACAAAATTTTACTTGATCTGTTATCTAAATAAATTTTGGTGATAAAATAATTACTTGTTATATTTTTTAGAATGAGTGATAATTATAATCCAAAGGATCATTTAATTGATAACAAAATAAAGGAGAGATCAAAGACAGCCTAATTTTATTGGTGTATATACCACAAGATTATTATGTACTTTATCTATCTTAATCTATCCTGTCACTCTCATGTAAATTTAGATTTGAGTACTCAAACCGATCTCACTGGATTGGTTTAAGCATAACATCTACTCAAATTGAAATTATGATAGTCTCTTGCTATACTTCAAATTTTGATCCATAGACCGAAGTTTCTGTTATCATTCCTTAAAAAATTTAGTCTTTCTATAAATTTTGTAACCTCAACTGCAGTCACCAATATAGTTTATACTTGTGGTTTTTTGTAATTTTTCTTTAGCTCGTCGATTTCACTTTCAAACTTGTTCGTACTTTCATGCTACTTTATTCGTAATGATAAATTTTACTTGATCTTTTCTAAATAAATTTTGGTGTAAATTTACCTTCATTTTCGTTATTAGAATGAAGAAATTCAAAATCCGAAAGACTATGTGATTACAATAAAATATTAAACGTCACTATCCGAACAAAATATCAATGACACATCTCACGTTTACATTCGATGCTGATCCAAATCTGTGTTTAGTTAAAATAACAATCACTGAATCATTTTCC
>SCLH01001675.1:0-14338 GCA_004367855.1 Oikopleura vanhoeffeni
AAAAAGAGAGAGATTATTCTCGATATCAGTGTGAATTCTTATAGCAATACAGAGAGAATCTAAAGATCTAACGGTCGAAAATCGGGTTTGCACTTTTTACAAGGTTCGACAGGGTAATCCATATAGGGTACTGGGTTGGTGGGAAAAGGCATAGCCGCTATTATGGTGGCATCTTGACAAGCACAAGGACAGCTTACTAAAGTGTTAAGGTCTGAGAATAGATTATGCGCAAATGCCTCAGATAACTTCGTGCAAATCATTATTTCGACATGGACAGTACGGCTTCTTTTGAGAATACAAACAGCCTCCTCTGCAGCAATTCTTGTATACTGTATTAGGCTGGGTCAGAAAAATTGTTTGAGGGCTGTAGTTATTTGTCTGCGGAGAACATCGATGTCTTATACATCGCACAACAATTAGCCGATTTTGAATAGTCGAGGCTTTGGTGATCCGAACAGGAGACTCGAGTACAGGAAGATCTAGCATTTTGGTGTGGCCAATTGGTCTGGATCCATTTTTTAACTGGCCTTAGCTCTAATATTTTGAAACAACAATTGTGATCTTTCTGGATGTGTAACCGGTTTGCAAAAAAGTCGATTCAGATGGATTAAATATTTAGAGAGCAAGAACTACTTGAGATTTATGGACAATATCTCAGCAATTGAGACGACAATTTGGTATCAGGACTATGAAAGTATACCATGATTGTAAGCCTCGTCGAAGGGGCCAAGATATGTAATGAGAAAAGCAGATAACCGGTATGGTTGTATCGGCATCACGATTATTTACGTGGACAGTACAAAGATCGAACCAGTCACAAATATGATGTTTCAGTGTGGACAGTCGGCCATGGGCATTTACCACCAAACGGTACATGTTATCAGCGAATAGCTGTAAAGAGTGCGTTAGGTTAGAATCACCGACATGTCCCGTCGCGAGGTCGTGGGCCTGTTTATGGTTGTAGGCTACACTGTAAGCGAAGTGTATTGGACACTTCAGCCTACCAGAATCATGACACGCTTCGTAAGTGAATTGTCATAAACATTCGAAAGTAACATTTCTTGGAACAAAGAGCTCAGACCAGGGGAAATAGAAAAGTGGTTCCTCGGTGACCAGGTCGTTGAAAGTGTACGACGAGTCGGTAACAGAATCGACAATTCCAAAGGGCTGAGTTAGTAACCATTGTTCTGTTGGTACCAATACAAATGAATCTCTTTTTGATACCCGCCGATCAGACATCGTACCAAGGGACTTGGAAAAGGCTACACGGATCAACAAGGGAGCAACTATTACTTCTACCCGCATTACAACCTAGACAATCATGGTTAAGTAGTACGTAATAGTAAAGTCTAACGTACCACAATCGTTCAGAGCAACAGATGGTAAATGGTTGAAGTTCGGGTTTTGATCTAAACGCATATGAGAGTCAAAACGAGAAAGATAGGTGCCGTGAGCTATTTGCTCTTCCTGAATATATATCGCGGACGAATTTTCACCTGTAACAATGTGTGACAAGAGATGGACAGTTCGTTTTCAGTGTATGTGGATATGATTGAAAATCGATTTCCTGGAATACTGGTGGAAGGAGCTGTATAAAGATCAGAATCTCCAGTGTTTCTCCTGTTTCTGGTCTCATGTATGTGGTTTTTTGTTTCTCTCTCTGGGAAAGTGCGGGTGGTAAATGCAGTCTGACGCGCTCGTTCAGTTTGGCAGCGCCGTTTTAAAATTAGGAACGGTAGTGTGGAGAGAGGGCGCGCTCTGTGAGTGGGCGTAATAGACACAGCCAATGAGAGACGATTACCCGACTGTACAGCGTCTGGCTCGACCAATCAGCGTGAAGGAAGCCGTGTGGTGAAATATAAACCTGAGGGTACTCCTAAACAGAAAATTATCTGATATTTCCAAACAACAACTAAAATCTAAGAGAAAACAAAACAAAACCGAATATCAATAAACAAAATGGAAACAATGTCGACAAGGCATTACCAGTAGCGCTCTAGTGCTGGGAAAAACGCGATTTTCCTGCCAGTCTTTAGGGGAGTACAGTTATCGACAATCGATTTCACACTATTACGCTTCGAAGACAATTTGGAGACCAATCAATACATCAAAACGGAGAATGGACCAATATGTCCGATCTTAAGACAGCTGGTTAAGATAATAGAAACTTTCTATGGATTCAACAGGTCAAGATCGGCTGAGATTTGCAACCGAAAGTATGGGAGGCTATTACAACTTTCGCGAGAAATTTCTGGTGGAACCGGAGACTAACGATCTGGCCACAGATCCGCGGTACTGATCGGTAACAGTCCGTGGTATACTGGCCTGGTAATATCTGCTAGGTTTAATGAAAACTTCGGCAGAGAAATCTGGGAATTTGGTCAGAGAAATCCATGGGCAATAAGGTCAGAAAATTTTGAAGAAGAAAGACAGTAGAATTTGTGGCTGAACCAGTCCGTCTTGATAGCAATCAAGTGGAAAGATTTCGTTACGGCTGGTGGAACGAACCAAATCTTGGACACTGTTTTCTGTGGACAACCCGTAGATCGAATAAAAATCGCGCGACGGATGGCGCAGACCGAAAACGTAGACGCACCGGTGCCGAAGATCAGGTCACGTAAGCGTGGAGTCAGACGAAGCTCCGGATGATCCTGCACTCCAGAGCGAAACCAACAACAGAGCTCTAAGGTCCTGGATATCGTCATGTTCCAAGAACGCCAGTACAAGTCTTATGTGAATGAGGTCCATCTCTTTTACAGAATGGACGATCAAAAAAGTAAAATCGGAGGCAGCTTAAACAGGAAGTGATTTGAAATGAAGTTCGACTGAGAGAAGAATACGACAGAAACGTAGCCAGAAATCCGTCAAGATAAGTTGATGAACGAATCAAAATTAAGTTCGGAAATTGATATCAAGCGCGAAAAGGTGAACGAAGCTCAAAAGTGGACAGTCGGTCACGGAAAGACGTTATAAACTAGCAAAGTTGAATATCGATGATCAGAATGAGAAGCATTATGGACAATCTTCAGACATGAAATAACAGAGGCCTGCAGGCAAAGGAAGTCCCGCAATTGAAGAAACCATGCACGTCGAAGGCGAACTGAGTTGGTGTAAAAACTCAAAAAGAGTACCAAGAAAAGAGCCCGTATACAGACTCAATTCTGAAGAGGAGTCAAAAGGTCCTAATTCGCAGGTCATTACGAAAGAATTCGTCTGACTGTGAAATTATTCAGTTCGCTTACGCAAATTAGGGTCACGATTAATCAAGATCTGATGGCGTATAGATCACCAGAAAGAGAATTATGGCCGAAAGAATCTGGATGAAAAAGATGTCGGAGAAATGATGTGTGAAATAAAAAAAGGAAGTTCCGGGGAGGCGAAAATAGCGATGAAGAAAGGGTGGAAGTCGGAGCACGAAAGCGATGGAGTGTCGGAGCACGAAAGCGATTGGAGGTCGGAGCAAGAAAAAGATGGGAAAAAGAGTACAATGGAAGGGGTTTTCCGGCGACAGATATTTGAGTGTCGCTGACAGTCCACCGCTAGCCCTGAATAACGAGGAGATTGAATCCAAGGAAACGAATGAAAAGAATCAGCAGAACAGTCAAAACGCCTTTACCTGATTGTCGTGGCGCACATACATAAAGGCAACCACAACCAGAAGTAGACTTGGAAAGTGCTGAAATCCGCACGAAAATTCGAGCGTTTAGCAAAAATTCGTGTGAACATCAAAAGTTGGAAAAACGAGAGAGAGATTGGACGATGTCGTGTGTGAAGGGGGAATACACTTTAACACGATCGATACAGATGAGGATAATTGCATAAAGAGATAGATAAGAAAGTAAAGGTTTTGTCAATGACTGTTTTTGTTTAAATTAATTTTTTCTTGCTTTCTGCATAAAGTCTAGCGTGTAAGGTTAGTTATTTTTGAAAAGGTTCATTAAATGTATAACTTATATAGTAAATATTTGTTATTAGTTTTAATGCTTTTCCTCGCTAATTTATAAAATTTTTTTCGGTGGTATAAGAACTGTTAAGAGATAAGGGGGTGCGGCGGTATAGTTAGAAAGTCGTCCCGCCCAAAACCCCTGGACTATAACGTAATCTCGGACTATACGCGTACTTTCTAAACTAAACGCGTACTTTTCTGGAAAATGTGCTCTGATTGGTCAATTCTGTATCAATATCTAAGTAAGTTAAAAATTGCGTTTAAAGAATATGGGACAAAGAAAGAAATGTTTTGGTGATTAAGGTAATTTTACATATATTCATAGAACTAGAATTTGAGTGTATTACTAATTTGATTCAATCGAAATAAATGAAATAAAGTAAATTAAAAAAAAATTACATGAATTCAGAGAAGATTACAAAAGAAAAATAAGACCACGTGCTGATGGTCAATTTAAACGATAATCGTAGAGTTTCATACATGTAATTGAGTAGGGTGGTCAGAAAGTAAGAATTTTGGTGATTTAAAACTAAGCTTTCGTTACAATATCTTTCTTAAGATGTACACATGATATGAATTGAATTAATAACATGTTTTTAAACTTGTTGAAATACCGACAACTTCAATTGGTCTCTGAACATGGTTTTAAAAAAAAGTAATTTTTCATATGTCGCACTCCGACAGGAGAATCTTGGTCTAAAATCGGTGAAGAATCGCCTATCTTTTGCCTAGGACGTGAAAAAAAGCCCTATCTTTTTCCTATAACTATACCCGCACGCAGAGAATAAATTTATTTTTCAAAAAGCTAGGCGGTTTTTGCGGAGGCTTACGGTAGTTTATCTCGCGTGCTCAATCTATACCGCGTATCATAAAGCGCAGGCAACCCCCCTGTAAAGGTAAATATTTATAATGTAGGGATTTGGTATAATGTATTTTATGCATATTATTAGGTTTAGAAATTCGACGTTGAGGTTTTAAGGTAGGGTCCTACGAGGTTTTACCTGGGGTAGATAGAATCTAGTTTTAGAAGCTGATAATTTCAAGTTTTGAAATTTCTTTTCTAGGTGGGGGACGTAACTGCGCAAGAACTACTTAAGGAAGCATCTGAGTCTTTACTCGAGTCGTAGAGCGTCAACGAGTCGGTTGACATTAATCACTGACTGCAGTGTGAGCTTCAACAGGTCGTAAGACCTAAGTAGTCGACTAGAGTCGTGTATGCTAGTGTTAAGCGAGGAACACATAATGGAAGAGTACTACACTGAGATTCCTAAGATTGCTTATTCGACCAATGAGAAGGGCGAATTAGGGCAATCAAACTTGTGTATATGCTCAGATACAAGATAAACTCGGCATCATCCGAAGATTTACACATATCCGAGTAAGTACAAGGAGATAGATTTATTTATAACTGTTGAATAACTAAATAAATAAGGTTACGTATATATCAAATACAAAACGTGTTGTGTCAACCATCGCAGGAATAAGCATTTGAGCAAACTGTTTGGCGAAGTTTCACATCAGAAGGTTTATCATTAGTACTCAGAGGTCGCTAAAACATATAGTTAGCAGTTCAGTCTATACACTCACTATAGACGTAGCGTATATCAAGACTTTACTCCTATTGTTACGTTAGTAGGCTCAAAAAAAAGCCACTGATCAGAAAGTTGGCTCTCGTCAACATGATATTTTGACGTTTTAGTTGTTAAATTAAAGCAAACGGAATTTTTTTAGTTGATTTTGAAAAAAATACTTAGAAAAAAAACGAAAAAACGCGAAAATTGTTTTTGATGATTTGGTCGGTAGTACCGAATGTGTTTTAGCTTTTGGGGTTTTCCCCGAGGAGATTCACGCCTAACCAATCAGAGCGCGACTTGGTTTATTTATTTAAGGGGAGTTTCAATCTCCCCGGGGAAACCCCCAAAAGCTAAAACACATTCTGTACACTTTGTGATAACCCCGGGTCATTTTGGATCATTGATAATGCCCCTAAGGCCTCATAAAACCAGCGACCAGTACCCCCTTAATATCTACAATATTACGCAAATCATATTTGCGCTTGGTAGTAGCAAGTTGGTACCCCTTAAATTTTTAATTGTCTGGGTAATAAATTATTTATGGTTAAATCAATGAAAAATAGCCTGATATTGAAAAAAGAACAGTGGTGTTATACAGTAGGTGTTGGCAATGGGCAACACACGAGCTTTTGGCCAAAAGTGTTGCTCATTGACCTACTGTTGCCCATTGCCAGTGTTGCCAACTGTACTTACTTTGGTAAAATTTCGTAAAGTAATTCATCTGCTCGCTTCTTTTCTTCTAGATATTCACAAGTTCTTTCCTGAACGAGTCCCTCCAAATTTTGCGCATAGTTTTCAAGGCGAGTAATTAAATTATCAAGCAAGTTACCCTTTCCGCCACAAACCTCCCTGAAAATAATTATCTTGATCACCCTCGAGACTTTTAGATAAATACCTCCTGAATTTTTTGACCAAATGTTTCAAAACGATAAAATCTGGCCTCTCAAGTTCATCCTCACTCCAACATGACTTTAAGATTTTTCGTAAATCTTCATCGGCATTCTCATTTCCCGAAAAAGTTGAAATTATCGAAGGCCGCAAATATTCACTGCTTCCTGAAAACCTACGATGTGAGGGGTTTGAATCAACTGTTTGATGTAATTTTTTTGGAGTACACATTTTTGGTCGATAATGTCAAAAACCTTATTCTGTCAAAATAAAAATTCACGATTAATTTTTGAATACGAACCGACCGGTTTAACTGTAAAAATAAAGAAATTCATCCAAAAATGATACATTAACTTTTAAATTTGTATTTGTGAATTTCAAATCCAGGGGACCTCCTCCCGAGGAAATTTTCGATTTTCGAAAAAACGATCCAATAATCTTTTTAAGTGCCATAAAGTATAAGGGAGTCCCAATAATCGGTCACGTTACCAAATTGGGCAGAATTGCCGTTTTAAGGAGGTAGCGGTCGCAAAAATGTACTTTTGTACTCCACTTTACCAGAATAAACTGCTTCAAAACTTTTGAGAATAGCCATTTGGTAGATATATCCTTAATCTACAATAATAATATATCAGAATAATTTTTGGCCGAACCTGGTGACCACCATGCGGCGAGTTCTAGAACATNTAACCGAATTTTCAAAATCTATCTCCTAGAGCTTGCATACGATTTCACTCAAACTTGGTATGAACCACGGAAACACTTATGGTTGTAATATGACCAAAGGATTTTTTAAATGTCAAACAAAGGTCAACCTCAAGCAAACTGTTTGCTCTCCAGCGACCTTTCCGTACATTATTGACTCATAGTTGCTAATACGTTCATCAGAAAGTCGACCCTTTCAATTCTTTTGGGGGTACTTTCAAGTCTATAAAATGAACTTAAGATTGACCTTGAACTTTGACCGGTCATTAGAGGTCAAATATTGGTCGCCGACCCTCAATCAAAAAAANGCACTTCACACGGCTTCGCTAGAACTGGATTCTAGACTACCTGTATAATCACGAAAAATTGACCGAAAAATCAATTTTTTTTTTGAAAAAATTTCTGAAGCACAAAAAAAATCCTACGTTTTAAAATGATCAGAAAAAAATTCTCTACAAGATAGTTAAAACACATTAAAACCGATTTTTATTTTTGAAATTCCTTATTTCAAATCGTCCAGGCAATTGTTTTAATATTTTGGGTGACGAAGTGAAATTGCCTGAAATTTAGTTTGGTTAATAATTTGACCGCCAAAAATGACCCTTCGTGAAAATTGGGGTCAAATTACATTTTTCGTGAATAATTAAAACTGGGAGGGGGGTACAGCTGATTCCAGCTTACGCACGTTTTTAACCAAAATATAGGCATTCTAAAAAAAATCTACTAGAAATTTTAGTGGCACTTTCCTCGACTAAAATTTGCAAAGGCATTTAAGCATTGATCTTGAAAAAAAATAAATTCTAGACTTTACAAACCTGGCTTAGCAACTTGATGAATTATATCCACAGCAGACATTTCACATTTGTCAAAGTCAGTTCCAATGTAGAAAGGTCCTTTTCTAACGAGTAATTCATGAAGAATAATAGCAAAACTTTGGTAAATTTCAAAAAATAATGGAACTTAAATGAAAATCTTTTTCATTACTACATCTGACGATTTGTAAAAAGCCGCGTAATTTAAAACTTTGGAAAATAAGCAGTACTCTTTAAAGTTCAAACTGTGCTCCCCCGAGTTAGGAAATTGCCATCAACATTATCAAACAGCAGGTTTTGCCATAATTGTCTAAAAACTATAGTTAATGTGAAAATAGTATTGTACCGTAGACTCAGTTGACATCGGGCCCAGAAACAGAAAAGGTTCAAATCGTTCAAGTGAAAAAAAGCGTAGGTTTTTCAACCAATCGGAAAGCGGAGCAGTAATGAATGTGTGCTAATTATATCGAAGATCGTGCCTAGTGTCATTTTTATCTTGAGCGTCATCAATTTCATAAAGTGGCCAATCAAAATCGCGGATTCTTGAATTGAGTCGACAATCGGGTATTATGATTGGACACTGCTCAAAGTGATGACGCTCAAGATAAAAATCGACACTAGGCAGATTCTTCGATATTTTCTAGGCCCACGCTCGGACTTATCTCCACTGAGTCACGGTATGTAGCATGTAAAAAAATTACAACTTTCCGTGGCAAAAACTGCTAAATGACAGTTTTCGCCTTTTTTGAGGCACTTTCAGGGTATAAATCTAAAAAGCAAAACAGCAATTTTT
Organism: Oikopleura vanhoeffeni; assembly: GCA_004367855.1. NCBI lineage: Eukaryota > Metazoa > Chordata > Appendicularia > Copelata > Oikopleuridae > Oikopleura > Oikopleura vanhoeffeni. The sequence goes on from SCLH01001675.1 coordinate 8,719, forward strand.
TCCAATTTGTATTTTCTAACTTATGACAAAGAATCAAACTTTTTTAAAATAATGTGAAAAATATATTACTTTTAAGATTTGTTTTGCTCTCGGTTAACTCAATTAACCGGTTGGTTGAGCATACGAACGTGTCAATTATTGTTATGCAGGAGAAAAGAGTTATAAGCTTTTCAAAAAGCCTTTCAAGCCGATACAACCCCCTTAAAAATCAACAAAAAAATCGAGAAATGATGTGAAATTGTCCTGTAAACGTCACCTTTCTGCGTCCCAATATCACTACCATTAACTTCGTGATACCTCCTTAAAATTTCAGGTGCTGTCCAAAGTAATGCTTGTGCATCTACAGGATTTGTCCATGCTCTTGTGACACCACTTCTCATGGTTCTCAAGCCATAATCACTGATTTTTAAGACAAATCTAGAGTCAACTGAATTACAGTTTGTTACTTTCTAGTTTGTAACTTTCTAGTTTGATCGGGTCAGCACTGAAACGTAAAATAAGCTTCATTTAGAAAAAAATCTATAAAAAACAATAAGGAAAAAGACTGTTGGTAGGTTGGTAGAATTCCCATGTTTTTTTCGAAAAATTGTGCCTGAGAGTATTCATACTGAGTATGACATACTCGCTACGGGGGGTAATTTAAGTCTTAAATATTTTGTATTTTCTTGAGCTATAAGCTATAGGGCAAACTATTCCGCATTTAAAGTATGTGATTATGTGTTCGCCTTGTGAAAAAGGTACATTTAGGGCAGTGCATGCTGCACTGTGCAGCACTGCCAGTGTTCTTAATTTTCGTTCGGCGTAAATGCGGATGAAACACCTACATATTTTATTAAGGGGGTTCTGTGCTTTGTGAAATTTTTGTTTGAGAATCGGGACTAGACTAATTCGACCACAAAAATCATATTGGCGGTAGTCTCGCATCCCACAGACGTCTAGTTCGGCGATCAGAAGACTTCAAAGACCTGAAATGAGCCATTTTTGAGTGAAACTAGAGACCATTTTTATTGGTTATCACACATCCGACTTTTAATTTGATTAATACGATGATATTATGTCGGACTTTGATCCGGCCGAGCCGTTTTCGATACAAATGTAAATTAAGGGGGTAGCGGTCGCAATGTTTNTAGGCCTCAAAATGCCTTAGAAATATTGCGACCGATACCCCCTTAATTGAAATTTGTATCGAAAACGGCTCGGCCGAATTAAAGTCCCACATAAGATCATTTTATATATGAAGTAAAATTAGAAGTCGGATGGGTGGTTACTAAAAAAAATGGTCTTTAATTTCACACAAAAATTGCTCATTTTAGTATTTTGAAGTCTTCTGGTCGCCGAACTAGACGTCTGTGGGATGCGAGACTACCGCCATTGTGATTTTTTTGGTAAAATTAGTCTAGTCCCGATTCTAAAAAAAAGTTTTTACAAAGAGATTTACAACAGATTTGAAAATAAAAAACAGAAAAAATTTTTGTCGAAAAATGCGGAAAAATTGTTTAGATTTTTTCAAATTTTTACGATTTCAAAGATGAAAACGCGAACGCAACTCTTTCCTTAAATAGATGAAAAATTATTTCAATGAGCTCTAACATATTTATTCTGGTTGAGCTAACGATAATAAGCACAAAAAAATTAACTAACTAATTATTTTCGTGAGTTATATTGACTCCAATCTGCCGGGTATATGGATCACCGCCCTCAGAGTACAAATCCTAAATATTTGAAAAATGCGAAATCTGAGCATGTGATTGGTTGATCTTTTCTTAATCTGACCAATGAAATCGGCCTATTCCGCAATCAAGGGTTTTNTTTTGATTGGGTGCTAATATCTTGCGTTGTTTGTATCATTCAAATATTTAGGATTTGTACTCTGAGGGCGGGTAATCCATATGGCAAGTTTGCTTGAAATGTGCAAATTTTTTCGGAATTTTCATTTTTTAATTAATCGTTTCGAAAAAAATGGTTTCTTTCGGTGATATTAAACATTAAAAAATTCAAGCATTTTTTACTAAAAACTTTGCCGGAACAAAGTATAAATAATTTTCGCCCTGATCTTAGTTTTGTTGCTACGCCAATCAAAACGTTCAAATTGAGAAACACGTAGGTGTATTACACCTGGTGTAAACAGGTTAAAAGCTCATTGGCCAATAATCGGTGTCAATAAGACTTCAGCAAAAAGCTAAGATCTCGACCAAAAATGTGACATTTTATACACGGTCCTAGCTTGATTAGTACACTTTACCACCTAAATTTTGCTATTAATTTGAAACGAACCAAGGCAGTTTGTAGATTTGAGATTTCCATGATAGCTAATTGCTGAGTTATGAAGATATGCCATACCAGATACCAAATCTCCGATGAGTGAAATTTGAAAAGTGAGATCAAGGTTGAATCCAGCACATCCAAGAATTTCATAAAGGGACATTTTTGGACAATATTCGCTGACTATACATATATTTGGAGAGTCAATACATGCACCATAAAATCGAACAAGATGGTCATGATTAACACCTTTGAGCTAAAAATATTTTAGGACGATAAAAATCTGAGAGTAAATCTATGGACCATAGACTGTAGTCATATATTTTCGAGTACTGAGTTTATACAGTATACCGAGAAAAATATTACAAACTATTTAGCTTCGTGTTAAGTGTACCCAAATTGGTCTTAAAAAAATATTTTGTGAAAAAGGCATCGTCATGGTTATGCGTCATAAGGGTGGCCGAGGAATTTCACCGACTGAACTGAAACACAGGGATAGCCTATCCCGGATAGGCATAAGGTAAATAAAAATAATATCGGATCGACTGATCCATAAATTTCAATCAGATCGGATCAACTGATACAATGTACCAAAATTACGATTCAGATCGGAAACAATGATCCGATCCAATAATTTTTAGTACAGTCCGATCTAATTCTGCCGATCCCCTAATTATGTCGATCCCCCATCCGCCGAACAATAAAATCAACGTACTGTGGAATGCGTTAAGTGGACCGTTAATGGGCACCACGGAGTTTGAATAAAATTTCTCTGCCGTCCTACTTATGACGTTTGAAATTATCTCAATGTTGTTCAAATTGGATTGGTCAATTTGAACTTTTAGCAAAATAATTTTTATTTTTACTAATTTGGGTACACAAAGCACGAGCGTGCTTAGTGTACCCATATGAATTAACCGACAGATCGTGACTATTTAAAAAATGCGGAATCCGAGCATTTGATCGGTTGGATCTGCCCAAATCTAACCTATGAAATAGGCCTATTCTACGATCCCGGAGTTTGATTGGGTGCTAGTATCCTGCGTTGTTTGTATCAGTCAAAAGGTCACGATCTGTCAACGGTACACTAGACACCGTCGCTTGGAATCACCTATAAATTGAGAAGCCTACTAGAAACCCGTCGTATTTTAGCGACATTGGAAAATTTTTCTGATTGTTCTGGCAGACTTTGAGCGAAATTTAAAATAATTAGCATTTTACCATCAGATAACTATATCTTACAGTAAGATTCTTACTAACGTTTTTGTATTCTAAGTGAAGGGCTCTAGTTCGCTCAATTTTTTCTTTATATGGCAGCATTTTCACAGCCACGAGATTTCCTTTGAAATATGCAAATCTTGTATGTGCTGCAGTTTTCGACATTATTACAGAATACCGTGAATCAACTTCGGAGCTCGAGCCAAATTGATAGCTTTTCATCAAAGGCTTGGTGAAACCGATGGCTTTGCAACTAGTTTTTGGGTTAAATTTAGCAAAACATGAAACACCACATGAAAGGTAGTTTCGGATCCAAAATTTATTAATAATTTCAATATAAAGAGGTTTTGGGTGTCATTTTTGTGAACTTGCAAGCGTTTTGAAGAAGCGATAATTTTTGACCAGAGCAAAAAATGATCAAAAGTTTGTTGATATCTAATTTTCTAGTATCGCGCTGCGCGCATAAAATCATTGATGACAAAAACTTATAAGGCTGTTTTAAGATATCTCCAAATAGCCCGGAAGTTCCACCGAGTTGGAGCTAGTAATACGACTTTGATATTTTAAGAAATAATTTTCCCTGATCACTGTCTGATGAATTTTTGAATGAGTGCTAGACTAGCACTGCTAGTATCGAAGAGGCTTTCTCATTATAAAAATCAACAAAGTGTGAACAGAGGATACAAGTGTGTGTTTTTTGTTTGAGATTTGCATTTATTGTATGAATTAGTAGTGAAACAGAAATTCTATGCACAGTTTAATTTTATGATGAAAAAGACGTTATTTATTTAAGAAAACTTTTTTTATTTGAGTTTTTAGAAAGGAAAAAACTCTCTCTTACTATCTTTTAAGAGTAAGTCTCTTGAGAGTAAACTAAACTGCATAGGTGGATTTTTCAATTTCCAGTAATTTAGCGTTTTCCAGTTCCGAGCTATCTCAGCCCGTTTTGAAGATATCTTAAAAATAGCCTAGCTCTTATTTTAAAATAACAAATACAGTGGATTACGTTGTAAAATTTGAAATTTCTTAGCGACGTTCACACGGTGTGGGCCACACCCTGAACAGGACTTGTGGTTGTAGAATGTTGTTGGTGAAAAATTTCAAGCGATTTAAAATTCGGATTATTTCAGGCAAATAAATTATTTGAAATAATAGAACATTTTTGGTTTATTTTTTTAATTAAGAAATATTATGCCGAAATTTAACCCAAACCTTATGTCGTCAATGGACATTTTAGAAATTCCGTCAACTTTCATCCCTCCTTCATCAAGGCCACAAGATGAAAAATCAATTTGTGCCCATTCAATTCTCCACCATTCAGAAGCTAGTATTTTTTCATTTTGATACTTTCGATATAAAACTCCGAAAAGAATCAAAAGTACGATAGTAAAAACTGTGACACCCGTAAACATCCATTTCAAATGATCTCGCTGAATCTGTTCGCATAATTCATTTTCCATTCCGCAAACTGGGACATCTAGCGGAATTTTGCCATCGGGGGTATTCCATATAATTCCAGTTTGCGTTTCTTCAAATCTTTTCTCGATACCATCAAAATATCCCCCGACCACAAATCGCATATCCTGATATTTTTTGCCTTAATCAGGGCTCAGAATTTCCAAAAATATTATTGCAACATAATTTCAGTATTTTTTTTACAAAACCTATGTAATCTCAAATCTATTTTTCATTGTTTTTGCATTTCATTTGTGCGCCTAAACGAAGGCAAAGTGTAGTCGAAAAATTTCCGGCGAACGATGTAATGATTTATGTGAAAATGACGTTATTTGCTTACAAAAATGGCATTTTTGTCATTCGAAATGCCCATATCTTCTAAAATAGTTGACCAAATAAAGTTTATTCTGTTTAAATTAGAAGAGTCTGGAGAACACGCTTATATTCATTTTTCGAATATTTATTAAGCCAATTTTTGACCAATGGGAAGCCTAGGTGTTATTTTTTTTGATTGGACTATCTATTATACAATATTTTGAACAAACGGTGATGGCAACCTGAATTTTTTTTCGAGCTACGTATATCTAGCCCTTACGGAATTGTGTTTTTTAAAATTCGGATTATTTTAAGGATTTTGAGTATGAAATTAGAAATACTGAGCTGTGATTGGCTGAAAAGAGGCGAA
>SCLH01001675.1:15051-55025 GCA_004367855.1 Oikopleura vanhoeffeni
TAATAAAGGAATAATCCGAAATTTAAATTTTTGTTTTCGAAACGCCTCAGCTCATCACTTAATATACTAACACCGAAATAAAATTTACAGGTTGCCATCACCGTTTGTTCACAGATATTGTTTTGTCCAATCGAAATTTAATACTCATCACCATAGCTTTTTGATATATTATTACGTTATGGTTTAAAGAAAGCTCATAATAAATATCTTTCCTTGAAAATTTTTACTTAAGGGACAGTACTGATCGTTCACAGATATTTCTAAAAACTGGAAACATACTAATTAAGTGCAAAAAAATGAGAATGGAAATTTTTTTTTTTCGTTTGATTACAATCAGCCAGGCGACGAGTCCAAAGTCGGGAAATGAGCCATTTTTAGCGAAATTATACACCATTCTTATGTACAACCGCTACTTCCTTAATTCACATTTGTATCGAAATCGACTCGCACTTTGAGGCCTAGAAACATTGCGACCGCTACCCCCTTAATTTACATTTGTATAGAAATCAACGCGGCCACAACCGAGTCCCACATAATATCATCGTTTAAAAATAACAAAATTAAAAGTCGGATGTGCGGTTACCGAGAATGATTACATAAGAATGGTGTCTAATTTCGCTAAAAATGGCGCATTTCCCGACTTTGAACTCGTCGCCTGGCCGAACTTGTGATCAAAAAAAAANAAAAAAAAATTTCCATTCTCATTTTTTTGCCTTAATTAGTCTGTTCTCCAGTTTTTAGAAAATTCTGTGAACCGATCAGTACCCCCTTAATGTACTTTTACATTTTGCATAACTATTAACTCGGGTACGACCGCAGTTAAAGATGGCTCAACCGCCCGTGAGGCGCTGGAGCGCCTCATGTTTTAAATGTCAATTATCTATAGTTTTTCATTATATGACCTATTCAATTAAGCCGTTTATGATCTAATTTAGACAATTATCTCGCTGATGGATCAAACCTTTTTTTTTATTTTGATTATAAATGCATCCAATTGCAGTTCAAAAAAAACAGCGTTAGGATAGCTTTTTTTTAAGTCATTTTTCTCGAAGACCATACCAGATATCAACAAACGGTTTTCTGCTACGTGTAGCCAAGTGAATTTGTGACATGTAAAATTTTTTGTTTTTTTCGTGGTAAACCGGTTTATCGGTACACTGGGTGTACCCTTATCCGTACACCTCAGCTCGGCCAAAAATCCTTCGGATAAGGGTACAACGTTAGGATAAGGGTACACGTCTATTAAGGCATTTAGGCTTATAAGCGTTTTCATCTCGACCAAAAATTGTACGGATAAGGGTACAACGTACGGATAAGGGTACACCCAGTGTAATTGATGTTTCAAAACCGGTTAACATGTTTTTCAGGATAATCAAGCAATATTTATATAGGAAGGTACATTTCGGGATTTTGGCATTAATTATTATGACATGTGACACCTCGGTGGGTGTCAAATTACACCTTTTAGGTATCGGCTAATAAAAAAATGTTAAAGTGATAATATACATATCGGGCTAGTTTTCAAGAGAAAATTTTCGGCATTAATTATTGTGACATGTGACACCTCAGAGGGTGTCAAATTACACTTTTTAGGGATCGGCTAATAACAAAAAATGTTAAAGTGATAATATACATATCGGGCTAGTTTTTCAAGAGAAAAAGATTGGCATTAATTATTTTGACATGTGACACCCCAAAAGGTGTCAAATTACATTATTTAGGTGTCGGCTGAAAAATAATAATGGTTTATGTGAAATTATATTATTGGGGTGCCATTTAAAAAAGGAAATACATTAGGTCCATCACCAACTAAACGTTAAAAGGTATATCTTCTAAGCACACAAAAAACTTAAATGCTCATTTATTATAAACATTTATTTCGTTGCTTGTTTTATTTACGTTTGATATTCAAAAATGATATATCATATGTCAAAAAACCGATTGAAAAAAAATGAAAAATAAAATGAATGTTATCATATAAACATCTTCTATATCTCAGTCGATACTAAAAAGTGTGATTGAACACCCTTGGTGTTGTAACATGTCAAAATCATTAATGCCAATCTTTTTTCTCTTTAAAAACAACCCCGGAATGTACAGCGTGAGTTATTATCACATAAACATCTTATGTATACCGGTCGATCCCAAAAGTGTAATTTGACACCTTCCGGGGTGTCACATGTCAAAATAATTAACGCCGAAAATTTTCTCTTGAAAAACTACTCTGATTATGTATATTATCAATTTAACATTTTTGGTTATCAGCCGATACCTAAAAAGTGTAATTTGACACCCTCTGAGGTGCCACATGTCAAAATAATTAGTGCAAAACATTTTCTCTTGAAAAACTAGCCTGATTATGTATATTATCAATTTAACATTTTTGGTTATTAGCCGATACCTAAAAAGTGTAATTTGGACACCCCAAGGTGTCACATGTCAAAATAATTAATGCCAAAATTTTTTCTTGAAAAACTAGCCCGAAATGTATATTATCACATAAACATTCTTATGTATTCCGGTCGATCCTAAAAATGTAATTTGATACCCATTAAGGTGTCACATGTCAAATAAATTAATGCAAAAAATTTTCTTCTTGAAAAACTAGCCCGAATGTAATCTTCCCATATAAAGATTGCTTGATTATCCTGAAAAAATGTACCGGTTTTGGAACATCAATTACCGGTAAACCGGTTGACCACGAAATAAACAAAAAATTCACTTATCAAAAATTCACTTGGCTACAAGTAGCAGAAAACCGTTTGTTGATATCTGGTATGGTCTTTGAGAAAAATGACTGAGAAGGGTAGTTGAAGTTAAAAAAAAGCTACCCAAATCAAGAAAAAAGTACTAAAAAAAACTTTTTTTGTATTCTATTTCAGAACTGAGCTAAATTTTCACCGTTTTAAAATTTTAACGTCATCAACGTTATCAGCAGTGAATAATACATAGAAAGCTTGTTTAAATAAGTTCCATCTTCATATTTTCTCAAAATATCTTATTTCTCATTTACTGGGTAATTTACAGGGTTAAACGTGATCAAGTAATTAAGAACTGTAATTCCACAAAAAAAACGCACAAAAAATTGTTTGCAAAAAAGTTCAGCCTTCACTTGATCGACGATGATTCCATTATGTATAAGGGTCGAAAAAAACGTTTAAAGTCGATGAGCCGCTGCAGCGCTTCACGGGCGGCTGAGAGTTAAATACAAATGGCCAATTTGCTGTGACACCTTATGCCACAAGTCGAAAAAACCGTTAGTAGGTTAGCTACTAAGTCTAGCTTTTTTTCCACCGCTAGGTGTTGCGCGCTAGACGCTTGTATTATATATGTGTGGTGTACCTAGGTTTTCGTTCAAAATTTTACACGGACAATCCAAACCCTTGCCTAAACTACGGTCAAAAGTTAATAACTCAAAATCCATTTCGCGGTCTCCGTTTGCATCAATTTTGAAAGTTTGTTCTTTGTTCGATGAGGTCACGGATGTGAAAGTTTTGTTGATTATGTAATTTTCGACAATATAAACTCCATCAGGATTTAATTGACCTGACATCTCTTCTAAAATCGTCATATTTTTATCAGTGAATCGATGAATGGGATCGCTGGTTTTGGGTACAAGTACGAAAATAGTATTAAAATTTTTAAAAGCTAAATCTTTGATTTTTTTGACCTTGATATCATATTTAATGTTTAACTCGGAAGTTAATGTTTTCAATGATCTGTACGACCTCTAGAAAAGTGTACAATGAATCTTGAAATTGAATCTTGAAATTGAATCTTGAAATTGAATCTGGAAATTGATTCACAGCTTTCGTGCATGACTCAATTTTTCGTATATGGTCATTTTTTAAAAATTGATTCATAGCTAGGCCTCCCGAGCAAAAAATCGGATGCGAACAACTGCCCACTCATTTATTTTGAGTCGAAAATGAGAGAGATCTGCGTTAGGTGTGTACCACATGTACAGTCAGATTAATTGCAGGCGTTTGATCAGAAAACTGTTGTGTTTTTATAAAACTCTTGTAGTAATATCAAAGTCGAGTTTCGTCCATATGCTGCAAAGGATTCGGGTATTGTGTGTATATAGTTTACATATGTGTAACTATATAGAGAAGTTAGTAGAGAGGATCAAAAATTCTTTAGCGCACAGCATTCTAAATTATGTCGAATGCACAGCATTAAAGATATTATTGTTAAATGAATATATATAGGATGTTTATACTGGTAAAAGCATTTTGTTATTAAGCGCGCGTGAGTGAGACGGCGAACCATGGGACGCATCTAAGCGCTGTGACTAGTATGTGATAAAGAAACTGATTTTTTTAATGTAGACTTATTTGCACAAAATTCCTACGTGCGCACCGTCTCTAAACATATTAATTCACTATTTTTGAAAACAGACTGCACGAATTGAAAGTACCATTTACACGTTTTTTTCAAAAAAAATTTAAATATTACTTTAATTAGCCGTATTTTTGGTGTCAAGTGTGGGAAAGAGCAGTAATCTGATGACGTCACTACAAAGCAATCTGTTAAAGTGCTGTTAATTTGTGTAGTCAGATAAATTACCTGTGTGTTTCACACATGCCTGATTTTCAAGACTTTCTCATCAAAAATTTATTATTTAATTAATGCTACGGCTATAAGAAAGTGAATGAGTTTTGACCACAAGTAATGCCATTTTTACAACATTCATTTGTTTTTAAAATTCCTCAAAGTTCCCTATCAATTTATTGCTAAATTTAATTATTTGAAACGTTAAACTCAATCAGATATCGGACCGAAAATTGGAGATTAGGTGTACCATTTAGTTGAGTCAAACCTTTTTTATTCAAACAATTTTGATCTATTAACAATAGTGCGGTGATATGGAATACTGAGATGTGTTGAACTTTTTTGTACTTAAATTTAAACTTTTAAATTTTCAGATTTATTGTTGCTGTGACATATTGTAATTATTCATTTTCTTATGATACATAATACAAGAAATTATTAATTGTAGCAAGGATTATAATTAAATGGCTTGAAATGCGTATACTTTTGCTTTTCTCATATTTATTTAGGTAGAATTTAGAACTTCTATCTTACAAATTATTATTTAAAACTGCCCTAATTAAGGACATACTATGAAGCTTGTGGACTAATACTTGACTGACTGTCGTAGCCACTTTGTCCCTTTTGTGCGAATAATAACAATAATTTCACCATCTAAAAAATATTTTTGACTTTTTTTCGAGATTTTTCTATTTTTTGATTGGTCCGCAAGATTGATTGCAGGCTAACTGGTCCAAGTGAAAAGTGAAGGATCGATGAAAGGCGCTCAAAAATACAGCACGAACTGCTAAAAAATACTTTGGAAAATCCTAATTTCGGAACTTTATTTTTCGTCAAATCAAATTTTTTTATTGATTCGGAAGCAAACCGATGACAAAATTTCGACATGCAACAAAAATTAAGTTTCTACATGTATGGATCTCGAGAAACAGCTTCGCGTCGGTTACGTCAAATTTCACGCATCTTAGAAATATTGTTTAAATTTTTTTTGAGATTTTCGAAAGAAAATTTAGTAGAGTTCAAGATTACATTGCAGGCTACCTGGTGCAAGTTAAATTAAGGTCATCGATCATAGCGTTCAAAAATAAAGCATAATACTGAAAAACAATACTGAAAAATGACGAATTTCCGAAAATTTTTTTTTTGGTTCAAATCCAAAATTTTAATTGATTCGGAAGCAAACCGATAACAAATTTTGAATGCAATATAAATTAAATTTCTCCCATGTATGGATCTCGAGATACAGCCTCCGACTTCTTGCGCTCGCTGACCTCACTACTAGTCTCGCTTTGTAAAACAATAAGAACGAGTGGAACCATTTTGAAGAATTCCATTGGCCAAGCCATTCAGAGCGTAGGAATCTGAATCACAGAAAAGAAGCAGACAACGTCACTACCTTTTCTGACGTCACACACTATGACGATCGACATAAAAATTACACTAGGCAGGTTCTTCGATATANCGAAATTACTCGAGATTGCGATGGTTGGTATGAAGGCGCGCTAGTAGTGAACCAAGGAGATTTATTGCGGGGTTAAATCATGAAGAGTGTCAATTAAAAAAATGGACAAGGACGGAAAATAATGAACTGTCCTAATTTCTGTCCTGGAGTTGAGGACAGGAAAGGACAGAAATAATAAAACCTGTCCTAATTTCATTTACTTGTGAAAATTAATTATTTTTTGAGTTCAAATTTTAGAAAACATTGTTTACAATTAAGGGTTAGTATCTTGTGAACAAGTTTTTCTGAAAGTGAGAGTACTATACAAGGCTTTAAATCTGATCATTTTCGGACCTTTATTATATAAAGTTTTACCGTTGTCATAGATGGAGTACAACTGTTAATCCCGACAAAAAAGTCATAAATTTTAATTCAGCCGTTATGGAGAAAAAAGACATTTAAGATAAAATCAGTGTTCTAGAACTCTACCCACTTGGTACGTGGTGCTTCATAAAATAAATTTTCACCTTTGTTAAGCAGAGGGTTTAAATCAGTCTTTTCAAACTTTTCTTAACTTGTTTTGTTTTATTCTGAGTCCGATTCAAAATACAAGAAACCGTTGAGTACCCCCTTAATCGATTTTTCAGTGATATTTTGAAGTTTTTGATGAAAATATTGCTATACATAGTTTAAATTAACTGGCTTTTTAATTTTGCTCAATTTTTTTTCAAAAAAAAAATTATAGAGGCGATAGAAAAGTTTTAGTTTCACCATTGAATTTCGCATAGCTGTATCCGAAAATCCTCCATACTGGACATCCCTGTCCTAGCGTCATAATGTGTGACGTCAGAAAAGTAGTGACGTTGTCTGCTTCTTTTCTGTGATTCAGATTCCTACGCTCTGAATGGCTTGGCCAATGGAATTCTTCAAATGGTTCCACTCGTTCTTATTGTTTTTACAAAGCGAGACTAGTAGTGAGGTCAGCGAGCGCAAGAAGTCGGAGGCTTTATCTCGAGATCCATACATGGGAGAAATTTAATTTATATTGCATTCAAAATTTGTTATCGGTTTGCTTCCGAATCAATTAAAAAATTCGGATTTGACCAAAAAAAAAATTTTCGGAAATTCGAATTTTTCCTAAGTATTTTTTTCAGTATTTATGCTTTATTTTTGAACGCTATGATCGATGACCTTAATTTAACTTGCACCAGGAAGCCTGCAATGTAATCTTGAACTCTACTAAATTTTATTTCGAAAATCTCAAAAAAATTAAACATATTTCTAAGATGGCTGAAATTTGACGTAACCGACGGAGAGCTGTTTCTCGAGATCCATACATGGTAGAAACTTACTTTTTGTTGCAATCGAAATTTTTGTCATCGGTTTGCTTCCGAATCAATTAAAAAATTATTGATTTGACGAAAAATAAAAAGTTCCGAAATTAGGATTTTTCCAAAGTAATTTTTTAGTATTCATGCTGTATTTTTGAGCGCCTCAATCGATACCTTAATTTCACTTGGACCAAATTGGACTTTAAATCGAATTCTGAGGTCATAGTACCCGAGAAAAACCATTATTAGTGGGCGTACGAAAATAAAAAATTTCTTATATTTCCTTGCAAAATTGATTTTATCGGTTAAAAAGCTGAAAATCGACCTTTTGGACGTATTACAGTACTTATCTTTAAATATTTATTTACACAGCTCACGCGCCCTCATTATTTTCCAAATTTTTTATTCATACAACATAATATAATCTATTCATTCTAAAAATAAGATTTTTTGCCAAAACTTATCAAATATCACAAATTTTTCAAATTAAATTTTTTTCAAAAACTAATTACAATTTTAAATCGGGATTTTTTTTTTAAAAAAGCTTCGTTCTACAACATTTAGAAATATTTCTACACAAATAATTTTATGAAAGCTCACATTTGAGCGTTCAAAAATTTTCTGATTCAAATCATGATTGACAGTCAATTTTTCACCTATGAGAATCATGCATTTCCGCGAGCAAATCTAGTTGGTCATCTTCTGTTGAAATAATCGTTGTATCATTTATTGAGCTCTTAATGATATATTGACAGTTGAAGATTTTTATTGGCATTTTTTTTTGAAAAACTCACATACAAACTCGGATACCACATTCGTAGGTCAGCTTTTGTCTCGCGTTTCCCTTGACATTGTTGGTTGTTAAGAAAAAGCCAGCTGATAGAGTTTCTAAGACAATTAATGGTTTTTGTGTTGAATAATCAATTATTGTATATGCATAGAAACTTTTGCAATCAATATGCGATAATTGTAGCATGATATCGAAAATTTTTGGAATTAAAGTTTCAAGGGTTCGCCTTCTTCATAATAAACGGTGATATGTGCTGTATCACATGCTGGTAGACTTGATGTCTGCAGGATGAGATTCGCCAGTGATAGGAAAAAATCGAATTTGAGTATCTTAAAAATAAAAATCAACTCAATTCGTACAAAGTTGATCATACTTTAATATTCATCGCTTCTCCGTTTTAAAATTTTAGTTTTCATTAATAGCGCTCAGTTCGAATGGTTCAAAATCACGTTCATCTCTCTCCTGTCACACATTATGACGCTAGGACAGGGATGTCCAGTAGGGAGGATTTTCGGTATAGGCTGTATAGACATATATACAGTACAGCCTCAAAACTATATCTAAATAATTCTAATCTTTATCGAAGTTGAAATTTGAAAATTTTATCTGAAAAAATGAAAATTCTAGAAGAGATAGAGAATTTTTGTTTAAAAAGGCGTTTTTTATACTTGGAGCGCTCTCAAAAGCTTGCTTCAACCATCTCTTAACTTCACTTATTTTTTATTATGTATGTTCCCTTTCCTGTTAAAATAATTGTGCATGACTGTATCGTAAAGCATTATTGCATCGTAACTCCATCCCATATACAGATTTTTCCTTACATCATTAAATTCTTTAATTGTTTTGTCATAATTGTCATAATTTTTAGTTTCATTTTCCCACTTTGGTGAAATTCAAAATTTTTATTTTTTTTTGAATACAATACATAACTACAAAAAAATTGGAATTACTTTTTTACCATTTTAAGCCAAAATCTATATTTTGAAATTGAGGAAAAAATTAAAAAAAATTTCTAACATCAAATTTTTTTTTGTTTTGGTTCAAAGGCTGCTAAAAAACGTGGGCATTTTGGAAAAGTGACCATTATTAATTTTTTTCTGGGAGATAAAGAAAAGCAATTTTATATGGAAAATTTAAAAATATTTCCATAAATTACACAAACATATTATATCATAGAATTTCTATGGTGTTCCTAAACCCCAACCTGCATTTCTGTCTTTTAAAACACAGAGACCAAATTTTTGGAAAGTGATCTTTTGGCCGGCGGAATATTCGAACAGACCCCCGGAAAGTTCCCCTTATTTTTAATTTCAAGAATTTGCGATTATCAATTTTTTACCCTCGGCACCACTTGGTGGTGTAATTGCGCGGTCAAATATTGAATGGACCGATTTGGAGACGGTTCACATCGCGCGCAAGAAATTGCATTTAGTACAAATTGTCGCCCATGAATGCTCTCTAAGTAGACAAATGAAAAGTTTCCGGAACATAAGAGACTAAATCAAATACTTTAATTAGAACATTTTCAGCCTACCATTTCAAATGAGTTAATTTTACCTTCAAATTACTATAAATTTTTTCTGGTCAAACTTATGCCAATTGTAAGTTTGGGGAGCCGAAGGCTCCACAAACCTTACATTGGAGATAATTGTAGATTTCAGGTCAACTCTGCATCTGATTGTCCATAAGCGTTATGCTCAAACTTTTTTCTCATCATTAATTGTAGATTTTGGAAAAGCGCGTCCCTGATTGGTTGCTAATAGATGACGCCATTTAGCAGTAGTGCTGTACATATATTTCTCATTAATTCAAATTTCAATTATGCCGACACTTGCTTCTTTAGTGAATTTACAAAAAACACTGCTTTATTTTGCTACTGTATAACGTTATCGTTCATTTTTGTCTTTCTTAATTGATGCGAGAATATTGTAACTCGCTCGGTTCATGACTCATGATCATGTCACGTAGCGAATGAGTCACAATACTTCAGTAGGCGAACTCTTTAAAATCCTCTGTGCCTCTTTGCATCATAAAAGCTGGTGGCTAAAGCTACACATTGACTTTTAATTGCAACTTGAAATGGCACAATCTTGTAGAAATGAGACAAGAAATCTACATTTATCTACATAGTTTATTCTGTCTTAACCGGAAATTCGTTGCGGTCACGCAGGTGACTCACCTTTGCTGTTTTAATTATATAAAATCAAATATTGATTCTCCTTTTTTGTCAAGTTGGAATACTGTGTGTTTTACACTTATATACAGGTGGGTATATAACATTTTACAGGTGGGTTAATTAAAGCGTTTAAAAATATGTGAGTACCGTTTGAAATAAATCTGAGGCGCCTCTAGAAAAAAAGTAATGACATTTCAAAATAAATTATAGTCATTTTAGACAAAACTGTAAGATTTTCGAAAATGTTTGCGACTCTTGGATAAAATTGAGGCAAAAATCGGAAAAACGCAGCCTACAAAGTTGTTTCCGTTGTCTTTGATAAAATGTATCTTTTATCCCAATTGTATGAACGGTCTAGGAGGCGATCTATTTTTCTCAAGGGTCCCTAAATCAATTAATTTTTGTTTTTATGCAATTTTCTTGTACATCCCCTCTTGTATATCCCCTCATTGCCCTGTCGTGAAGATTTGATCTCTCAAAAATTCGGGGATAAGAAAACGACGCGTTATTTGAAAACGAGTCATCCGATTTAGTTCTTAAATAGCTCAAACTGAGCACAATTATCTAATTAAAATAAACATTAAAAATTGGTTTTAATCGGACCAAGGTTTTTTTTATATTTTTTAAAGATTACTGAAATTGTTTAATTATTAGTTTTTGTTAAAAAATAGAAACAAAGCTCTAAGAAAAAATAGAAACAATGGTGTTATTCGTACCAATTTTTATTTTGTATTATTCACTAGATATTTGTGCACAGTTTGAGCTATCTAAGAACCTAATATGCTGAGTCGTTTTTGAAAACCGCGTTGTTTTCTCACCCCCGTGTTTTGAGGGATCTAATCTTTACGATAGGGCAATAAGGGGATATGAAGCAACATTTTGGAAAGGTGAGCTTACAAATTTTACAAAGTTGTCTGGCGGCAAGAAACTAGATACTAATCATGACAATCGCATATCGCTTTAACCAATGGATCTCTTTTTAATGGTTTTTGGAGCCTTTTAAATCGGTCATAATAAGCGTAGCTTGAAATATTGGTATTTGAAGGTTAATTAAAGGTATCGATATAGTTGGTCTGTATTCAAATTGAACATCTGTCTTTACAATACATTATGTATTATACATATCAAAATATCATAAATCAGGTTTTACAGAGTTGACTACCCCCTTTTAATGGTTTCATTCATATATTTCATACAAATAATCAAAAAAATTTACAACGAAATTTTAATGAATTCGAAAATTTTATCGGATAATTAAAATTAAATATCTCACTTATCAGTACTAAGACGATGAAAGCCCTTTATGTGTAGGAAAATTTTCTTATTTTCATAAAGTAATGTGAAAAGTATAATTCATAAAATATACAGTATAGACATTATAAATTAATTTTTGAATTCCTAAAGTTGCCCAATGCTTCTTTTCCATTTTCGATATATTTTGTTTTTTCTCTACACGACTAACAAAATCATTATGGTTTTTTCCATATGGTTTTCTAGTTCGAAATATTAGGCACGAGCTGTAAATATTGGCCCATTTTTCATAATCATGTTTTGAGGAGTCAGTTCGGATTGTTCTATCAGCTTTAGGATAATTTTAAAATTTGAAAAAATATTTACCACTACAACAGTTAAGATTGAGATTTACGAGGTAACTACAGTTAAGTTAGGGTTTTTAAAATACCGTATTTTCTCAACCTGTGTCCGCTATGGGTAACCACCCACACAATGGTCGGGAGCGTATAAGGCAAGATAAGCTGATAAATAATTATCACAGAAAACTAATTTTATACTGAAAATTTATTTAATTTATAGCTACGTATTATAGGTTAAAGTTAAACAAAGCTGGACTTATAGTTTTCCCAATAAACGAGAAACACATTCTGAAGATCCATTTCACAACCTAGGCAAAGAGACTCTTCAAAAAGCATGAAGCACTAACTTTAGTGTGCATGCGTAATCCCCTGCATATCCTTTTTCCAACCAAAGTGAATCTTGAAAATGAGGGTAATCTTTATAGCGCGTGTTGGAATCCCACTTATGTTGTCTTAATGATTTTCTTAGTGATTGCCTTAGTGATTACGCACCAATCAACTTTGGCGCTCCCAATATCGAGCACCCTTGTCTATTATTATACACAAGACAATAACTAAGGCAATATTAGTGGGATGCGAACACGCGCTATAGAGATTACCCTCATTTTCAAGATTCACTTTTGTTGAAAAACGGTATGGCGCTAGCGGGGCAAGTTTTTTAACTTAATTTTTAAAACTATTCCTCTGACTCTGGATTCTAATATATCTGTATCCAATGTGATATAATCGACAAATATAAAGACAAATTCACTTTTTCCGTTTTCGTCAAACATATCGTTTCTATATGCTGCGTCTAATAAAGCTTCTACATAATCGCAATCTTCTTCAATATAATTCACCGAGATGACGATAATTCTAGTCTAGGGTGGCCGAGGATTTTTTTTATAAATCAAATGAAACCATCAAATTTTGTGGATATATATATGGATTACCGACCCTCAGAGGACATATGTTGAATATTTGAAAAATGCGGAATCTGAGCATTTGATTGGTTGATCCCTTCAAAATCTGACCTATGAAATCAGCCTATTCTGCAATCCAGGGTTTTGATTGGGTACTAGTATCCCGCCTTGTTTGTATCATTCCAATATTCAGGATCTGTCTTCTGAGGGTTTGTAATCCATATTCCTTGATAGTATCAAGTTGATACCTAGACAAAAAATACAAAGTGTTTTTAACTCCTAAAGGTCTAAAACGGTTTTTGTGACCCATGCATTTTTCACAATGGCGATTTAATTTTTGTTATCTAACTTAGATCGGCGGGATTAGGCAGTAAAACGTCATAAAGGGAATGCAATTTCACCGTTAATAAAATACTTTCCTAGCGAATTTTCCATTCGAGCAAAAATGATACTGAAATTTGTAATTTTTAATGAAAAATGATATTTGTTTATATTAACGAGCCTGAATTTACTCAAAAAATGATTTTACGTGGTCACTAGATGAAAATATGGATCTGAAAAACGTGAAAATAGTCATTTTCAAAATAAATTATATAAATGAAATGAGGGCTGATTGATTTGAAAAATCCTCGGCCACCCTATCCTAGTCGTTCGCTTTAACGATTTGACCAATTCGTCCCAATTGATCCTGCATGCATGTTTAGATTTTGAATTTTCGGCATTTTCTAGAAAAGACCCTAGAGGATAGGGTGTTCCGTGCTTCTTTTTACCCTTCAAAGATAAGCCAGATGAAATTCCTTCGCTAATGAAGTAATGAACTCGTTCAATTTCATCATCTTCAAAAAGAATCGTGTATTTTGCCCGGCTCTCATCCGTCGAATTCCAGCCACAATGTTCGAATAATTGAAACAGTGCATCGCCTATTTTTTCAGCAACCAGACCTTGAGTTTAGTGTTTAAATTTGTGCAAATAATATCGAACTAAAATTTTTGTTTCGATTTACTCCGTGCCGCATATATATATTGTTTAAATGTTAGCTGGAAACATAGTTGAGAACTTTTGCATTTTAAACAGACTCTCAGAAATATTGCATCAGAGTAAAGGGCAAAAATTTTCTTAATATGTGAAAACGATTTATTTTTTAAAACATTTTCACCACGGAGAGTATCGATTATGGTGCCCAAGTCCAAATATTTTTTTCTAAAACAAAATTATTGGTACTCAAAAATCTTTGATATCGTTTTACCAACGGAACTCCATCTCAAAAACGTTTACTATCTCTATAGCGCGNTGTGCTTGGAGATAAATAGATAGGCGTTATGCTAAAGGAGCAGCCAAGTTATAGGAAGCGCAAGGGTCAACCGTCAATAACTTTGAATCCAATTTAATTTGCTGTTGGAAAATACGAGCACGTGATTCAGGAGGCGCAAGGAAAATAGTTGGTCTTACTGCTCAGACTCTTGAAAAAACGCCATCGAGAGTTCAATTGAGAACAAATCAGCCATCTAAAAGCACAAGGTTGAGATATGTTGACTACCACAACATCCCCCGACAAACCCCCTCGGGGCGGCATAGAGATAGTAGTAAACGTTTTTGAGATGGAGTTCCGTTGGTAAAAGCATATGTATGAAAAATAACAAGAGGCCTGTGACCAGGAGTCACATACTATCTTGCAGCTATTGTGATGTAATTTTTATAAAAATACAGGATTTCCCATTTTTGGGCGTCGTTCCATCACGACGCTATGAATACTCTAGCCAGTGAAAATGCTTTGTTTTGATCGATGGCTTCATCTTAATAACAAGCCATTGTTTGTGCCTTACTGGCCAATCACAGCGCTTGCTTGGTGAAAGCATCCATAGCGTAAGAGAACGATAATTTTTGAATAAGTTGTTCGTCAAATCCATCAATTGCATAACTTTTAAATATTCAAACTTTAGAGAAGTCTTAGCATAAAGAGGGCATTGCCCTCAGGGCAACCGAAAAATCTTAAAAAATGCCCGTGGCGCCGATTTCACTAGTTTTTCAATAGTAAGGTAGTCTTAGAAAAAGACAAAAAAATTACATCTCAAGATCACGTCACGTTATTCACGTGGCTGACTAAATAGTGAAATCTGTGCGATGGGCATCTTAGTCCCTAT
Source organism: Oikopleura vanhoeffeni (assembly GCA_004367855.1). Taxonomy (NCBI): domain Eukaryota; kingdom Metazoa; phylum Chordata; class Appendicularia; order Copelata; family Oikopleuridae; genus Oikopleura; species Oikopleura vanhoeffeni. The sequence continues at coordinate 29,979 of SCLH01001675.1, forward strand.
AGAGTCAAAATATGCTAATATAAATTAAAAGTGACTCCTGATCTCATTTTTTGCCAAGAAGTTCGACCAAAATAATAACATCAAACCTGTTCTGATCAAAATTCTAGGATTGAAAGTATTATCGCTATATTTGATTGATTGATCCTCTCTAATTCCCTTTGCAAGACCTCCCGAGGTTATGTGAAGTATTTTATAATAATCGGTAAAGGGTAGTACTCTATTAAGTGCATAACTTCCAATAGGTCCTATAGAAGCGGATAAATAACGACAAATTTGTTGATTTTCAATCTCCCCCATCTTTGTAGATATTCTTATTAAGAGTTTACAAAATAAGTAACAAAAAAGGCGCAAAAATGTTAACGAATAAATTTTCTATCGATAAACTTTTTAATTTTTTTAAGTAAAAAATACGATTTAGATTTTTGTACTCTGACATTTGTGGCTGCATTTGTGTGTGACGTTTATCAATAACATTGGAATTTTCTGATGTCGTGTTTAATTTTTCGAAATAACTCCATATTTGAACAGGTTTGAATTTGTTGTGTGAATTTGTATGCCTTACAAGAATTCTAATCAGCTTGAATGAAGTCAAGTCTGACTTGACAAGTCATTAATATCAAAGATTAGGATCCCTAGGCCTCTTCTTTCGCCGGGCTTGACCAATGATACCACCAGATATAACTACTCCGAAAATAAGTCCAAAAGCGAACGCGAAAGTAGAGGCCTAGGAATCCCCTTTTTATATACTATAGTCTATAGATTTCCTATGAACACCCACTATGATGATTGGTTTATAGGCTTGACTGAATAAGTTACAATCTTTAAGATCGGTTCGCATCATTCGTAACTATGGTCGCGGTTCAGTAAAAGCCTTATTTCTCTTTCCAGGCTCTCCAACGCCCCCAAGGACTGAGGCTAACAATGAAAAAGGCGAGTTGAACTATATACTTTCTTGCTCAAAGATTTGTCATTTTTAAACCTGTGATTACAGGCAAATAACAGTGCACAATAAGTTATTGCATACAATAACCATTGCATTTCTTAATTATTTTTCATGATATTATCAGAAAACTAATTTTAAGCAAATTTTCTCATAAATTTTAGGGTTTGAATTTCGAATCCCATGTCAAATTAAAAATGAGTCATGATTTATGCTTATGTGAATTTTTCTAGGATTCTCTCCTTGTTTTTCCAAGTCTGAAGTGGTCTGTTTTCAGTTTCTTTTTTGCTAGTTTCATTGGTACTGTTAAATACCTCCAACTCCAAGCCCATCTACCAGCATTTGATCCTGGGAAAAGTACGATTGGATGCAAAGAAAATTGAAGCTGTTTAGGACCATCATCTTTTTTCTGTCGACAACAAGTTTTTTCTAAGCTCGTTTGCTGTCTGGTGTTTCCCGCTTGATCTTTTCCCCTAGTATATTTCATTAAGAAACAATTATCATTATGATACAGTGGCCACAGTTTAGAATCAGAATGCTCATCGTGAGATGCGAGTTTGGTCTAACATAAAAAAGGCTTTTAATTGGCTCATTTCTATCGGTGCGCCGCGCCGGATTGGTCGATAATTGTTTACTAGGTTCTTAATCGGATTTCGAAAACACGACTTAAGGGGGTATACGACTCTGATTTAATAAAGGCCTTAGAGGCATTAAAAATGCTCCAAATTGATACGGGGTGATGATTAAGTGTACTAAGAACCAAATCATCAAAAAAAANAAACGAAGGAAAGATTGGCATACTCCCGTTACGTGATCTGTGAAAATTTGAGCTTGATTTGATATACCGTCTGGGAAGAGATAGTTTTTGCAGTTTGGAAAATGTCACCTTGTTACGATACTGTAGCTATTGGTGTAATGGTCAAAAATAATTTGTGATGTACTTTTTTGCAAGATTAAGGATAGATCTACAAATTAGCATTTTCGGTTTTTCTCATGAACTGTTAGTTTTCAGTATATTTCACCGAGAAAATGTCAAATCAGAGTCGCATATCCCCTTAAGTAAACGTTATATCTAAAAAGGGCATCACAAGGGTTTCACTTTCAAGTTCGTGGTTGAACTTATTTTGGAAGCTCTTCTTGGTTAAAGAAGTGAAATCCGGTGCTCTTATTGGTCATCAGCGGGTTTACCGCGAAAGTAAAGGCCTAGTGAATCACTAGTAGTGATACCAATCATTGATATAATATTTTAAGGTATTGGTCAAATTATCACGGGGTGATGAAATTTGTGCTTCTCCTGAAGAAATTAAACTTCGGACATTATACTCTGGTGACCAGAGTCTGTTCATTTAAAAACGATGGTCAACAAAAAACTTCATTCTGAGCTTTTATCCTGATTTAGGGTCGCATTTTTAGCCAAAATCTTAATATAATTCGGCGTTTGAAAACAACTCATCCGATTAACTTCTTAGATAACTCAAACTGAGCACAAATATTTAGTAAATAGTAAAATTGAATAAAATTGGTCCGAATCGGACTATTTTTCAGTTTTTTTGAGATAACTAAAATTGTTTAATTATCCGTTTTTGTTATAAGTCGTTTTCAAAACCCGAGTTATATATATTATACACTAACTTACCATTTATGGAAACCCACTTTCGCGAAAAAAATGGTTTCCATAAATGGCTATGGGTTTCCATTAAAGTTATTGGATTTCATTACAGGTTATGGACATAACTATGGGTTCCATTACATGGTAATTTTTGGCAAAATTTGAAAAGTTGTTTGAGCCGAAAAATGAAAATTTTTTTTTGAAAATTGAAATTTGTTTTTTGAAAATTTTAGAGTTTTTTTTAAATTACATGTTCAGGACATATTATAGCCTAATATATTATAGGGCAGCCCGAAATCAATCAAACTTTTCAGAACAGTTTTGAAGTAAATTCACACACCAAAACAGAGTTTGTTTACTCAAACATGCCTTGTTTTTCAAAAATGGTTTCCATAAATGGTATTGGGTTTCCATTAAAGGGTTTATGGTTTCCATTACAGGGGGTTTCCATAAATGGTTAGTTAGTGTAGCGGCTGTATACAGTATAAAGATTTTGGCTAAAAAGCCGACCCTAAATCAGGATAAATTCGGTTAACCATTCGTTTAAAGGGATATTCTCAAGAGTCTTGAGTCAAGACTCTCGAGACAGAGATAGGCAAAGATAGCTTTCCACATGGAAAGGTATCACAGTGATTTTGATTGGCTGGCAAGTTTTTGTTCTCAAATGTAATTGATCGAAGTGATGGAATTTTATAGTCAATCTGGCACACACGGTAGATTTTTAAAATTAATGACGAACTTCGCAAAAATCGTGGGTATCACTGCAATAGATAAACACGTCCAGACATAAGAAAAAAATATTAAAAACATAGGTAGAGACCGTCTCTGGGAGAATTTCACAAATCTGGTCGAAAAATTTTTCGACTTTCAGTTTTCAGATATCCGGTAGTCGGAATTTGAATAAGCAAAAAAATCTGAAAATAAAAACATTTTGAAGCAATTTCCGAAAATAATGTTTAAATTGATAGTTCAGAAAACTTTTGTTTCGATCGAAATTATCTAACAACAACTCTTAAAATAATTTTAGGTTTATTTTTGATAACTTTGAATATCAAATTGATATTATCAATATTAAGCAAAAATAAATTTGATCTGTTTTATGTAAATTGTAGGTAACATTTAATTGCGCATCTTTTAAGCTGAAAATGCATTAAAAAGCGGTCAAAACCACGGCTAAAATATCGTTAAATTTTGGTCCTAATGGCCTATTTAAGTTTTTTCATTTTGTTTGCTTCATTTCCTAGAGACGATCTCTGAATATAAGGTGGTCTCTAAAATGGCGTCTATAACATTTAGCATACATAAATTACAGCTGTTTTGAAATTTAATTCACTATAGAAAAGTTGATTTTTATCTGATTCTTCAAATCTTTTCCGAATTTATGAAGATAAAGCACTATCAGGCATGTTATATTTTAAGTTTTTCTATAACAATTTTCAAATTATTTATACCTGCAAACAGTTTTCGTCCACTCTGGAGGTTCCTGATGATTCTTCGTGTGAAATTGATTAAATAGTAAAAAAAGTTTCAATATCTTCATCATCAATCTATTTTCTCCAATTTTTATTAAGCATTTCTCGTTAATTATTCTGCTCTGACTAGGCTCTCTCCCCAAGTTTTAGTATTTTTTAAGCCTTGCCTCGGGCTAACAATTTTTAAGGCATCATACTAGGTTTGGGGCGCGAAATAAACATTTATAATTGGCTAACAAGATCTGATATGAGTTTTTGACAGTACAGGTGTCTGCAGTGTGGTCGTTAAGGATACAGACGCGAATTTCGATGCACGATGCTGCGGCCAAAGCGAGAAGAAATATACAGCACACCGTTTGTACTTTGAAGGGAGTAGTACTTAATTACAATTTTAACTCTGTTAAAAATTAATCACTCGACTATTTTTAACTCCCGTAATGGCCGCCAACTTCTGACCAGTAGTGTCTTCTGGTAATTCGTGACCAGACGTTTTTAATCAAGCATATAACCGAAGATTCATTACCAACATATATATTTTCATTGGTAATCATATTATTCAAAAAATTCTCTACAGTGTAATAGTCTCAAAAGTGACGGAATTATTTTTTCAAACTGGTAATCCTCCTGAGTTTTTAAGGTTCAACAATGATTCATGTTTTAAATTAACCGGACAGAACGTGAGCAGACCGCCTTGTGTGAGTTTTTCGAGAAGTTTTTGATTTGGCTTCAGAATACAAAAAACTGTATTTGCTCTGGTTAACATGAGTCAAAATACTGTTTTTGGTGATCTGAAGCAAATCTTAGAATTTTTTCAAAACTTCAAGAGGCGGCTTGCTCACGTTTCTGTCAGTTAATTTAAATCATCAGATCATTCTTGTACTTTGAAAACTCAGGGAGGAGAAAATTTTGAAAATTAGCTTTCTTGGTCAAAGGTATCTCGCCCTGATTTTTTAAAGTAACTAAAAATTCTCGATTTAAATTACCGGACATAACGTGAGCAGAACGTCTCGTTGAGTTTTTGGAAAAATTCTTTGATTTGGCTTCAGATCACAAAACAGTATTTTGAACCCTATGTTAACTAGCAAATACACAGTTTTTAGGGTGATTCTGAAGCCAAATCAAAGAATTTTTCCAAAACTCAACAGGCGGTCTGCCATCTTGTCGGTCTATTAAACATGAATAATTGTTGAACTTAAAACTCGGGAGGAGATACAGTTTGAAAAAATAATTCTGTCACTTTTGTAAGCACGTTCTGATTGATGGACGACCATCCGTCACTTTCGATTGTTTTTTAGCATGCAAGATTTCTGTTTAAATATAATAAAAGAGGTAAAGTTGGTCCGACGATTTGTATCTTCGTAAAATTGGCTTTGAAAAAACCTTAAAATCCACGCCCCCTTAAATAACATTTTTTAGCCTATTTAAATCTCCGATTTATAAGAATATTTACTATGAAAGTACTGTTGAAGATTTGCTTTTATCTGTGTTTTTTAACTCTCACTATGATAGATCATACTCTGAAAGTTAAGTAATTGACAGGCTCTCAGACTTTTGGAGCACAAAAATCGATGATTTCGAAAAATAATGATAATTATTATTACAAGAGAGGCTCCGATTGATCGGATCGACTTTTTTGGATCTTATCAGGTGGGTCATCTTGGATCCCTGTACAATGAATCGGGTTTTTGGTTGATAGTATTATTTTGGGGTTATGCAGTCTATTGAAAAATGAGGGTAAAAGTTTCAACCATGCGCGCTTGATATTTTTATTATGAGAAAAATTAATTAAATAAATGAAAAAAAGCGCGCCGAAAATGAGATTTGATTTATAATGGTCGCTTATGGACTTAAGTCAATAAAATACCACTAATAGAGACTTTCATTTTTAAAAGCCAGTTCACTTCAGACTGCTTGTATATGGGTAAAAATTTCGATGAAAAAATCGATAAGTATAGTTGTCTTTTGTGTTTCAATTCCACAATATGGAATAGATAATAGTAAATTGCATTAGGCATAATAATCGGAATGTTAAAAACCTTAGTATGATAATAGAGCCTCTTGTTGCAGGTGTCGTATTAGGAATGATCATAGTTTCTTATTTGACGCTTGTTTTTGCTGACCGCCGCGACCAAACCGACACATTGTAAAGACAAAGACCTGTACATTCCTGTTACTAATTCTGTCCATATACTTTGCGCGATAATGCACGATCAGAGGCGATATAAAAGCAAGTGTTCATTTATAATCAGTTTCATATTCTGCAACAGATCCAATAATCCGTTGTCTTATATTGGTATAGAAGTATAATAAAATATTCAAGCACCCGAAAGAAATGTGGTGAATATGAAATCTCACCACTTCCAATCTGCAGTAATGAAATCAGACGAAAAGACATCCCAAACAGTGTCTATTGATAGTTCTGCTTTATCTGATGAATATTTTTTCCTAAGAGTTTTCGTGAGAGTCTTAAAAACAAGACGTTCCCAAGAAAGCTCTGTAAGTATGTCGAAGTCATCTATACAAGACAAACAGCCAGTTTCTCTGTCGTCTCTAGCATGGATGCAATCGGACTCGATCCTAGACAAAGAAAACTCCGACAAGCAAGCAATTCTTCTAAAAAGAAAACTCGTCACCTTTAAGATTCTAGCAACGGATATCTTTGTGTCATTATTAGCGTCGTTCGAACATGTCCCTGTTATAATTTATTTAGCAGGAAAGGAAAGTGAGAGGATCAGTCGGCGAGTTAGCACTTCGTGGCCTATGACGATAGCCATGGAGAGAATCGGAGAGTTTTTGCCGTAGGGTAGTTTTTGCGCGACGATGTGGAGTTCTAATGGAACTCGGGTTGAACGTTTATTAATTGCCTAGGTACGGGTTCTTTGATAACGATGGTGGACCAAAGTCCTTACGTACATGCACAATGGAATGGAATTTTAAGTCAATGTTTACCGCAAAAAACAATATCCGATTTGCTGAGGTTTCAACAAGATTATATTTTCGATAATTTATTTTATTATTCGTAAAATCACAGTATGATCCTGTAAGAGGGAGAGTGATTATTGCCAAAAATTTTCTATGATTGCAAATTATTCCTTGAAGATTCGTGTAGATAACAACAACTCTACCCAGTTGGATTCACTAACCTCTGGTTCAAAACTGATAAATTTGGTATCTTTTCAAGTAATTATAACTTCCAGACAGACTAGATCTGGTGACCAGTAGGTTCTGCATTTATTCTGAATTTCTTAACTTTATTCTTAGTACTTATAACAAAATTTAGGGTCTCTACATGTGGTTCTGTCTTAACCATCATTCTAGTTAAAACGTTATTTGTCATTTTATTAACAAATATCTCAAATTTTTCTTATTTTATTTTGATGAGAGGGGGATAGTGTTGCAGGTGTCGTATTAGGATGACTCATCATCCTTATTTGACAGCTTGTTTTGCTGCACGCGCCGACTCACCAAAAATTCTGTAAGACTAGACCACTGTACTTTCCTGTTTACTCAAATTCTGCATACTTGCTCGATATGACGATCAGGCGATATTAAAAAAGTGTTACTTTAATATCGTGCATATTCGAATACAAATTTGGGACACAATACATTTAGCATATTATTTTATCTGAGTTTTTATATGGAAACCTGGGACGGCAACACTCTTCAACTAATTTGAAAAGTCAGCTTTGCTTGATTTATGACCTGCCTTGACTTTTTTCGATCCAGATCGGCTTGATTTTTTGAGAAATCATTCTGGAGCTTAATTTTCGCCAAGCTGTTTTCAAGCCAGGCTTCTTAAATTTCAGACACAACCAAGCCACGCTCAAGTTTGCAATATTGGTCTGATGATAAGTTGGCTGTGAAAGTACAAAGTAAAATATGGCTCCCTTTTTGAAAAATATACTACCGAAAACCTGATGAAATACTGGACCTGGAAAACGTGGTTTGTTCAAAAATATTCTCAATTTCTGACATCATTAACTATTAACGTGCTGCTAGATACGTCGATAAAAATTGCTAGCAAGTTATGTGATGAAAGTTTCACGTCGAAAAACCAATTAACCCCTGGATTATAAAACACTAAAGTTCCACACCTTTTTAACAAAAAGGAGCAAAAAAATTGACATTTGACATATATTTATAAGAAAAACATTATATTTATCAACGTTTCATTACTTTATTTATCGATATAGATATTTATCGATATTTATGATATAGAAAGAATGTATAGTTCAATTAAAGACGAATTAGGCGTGATTCATAATATTTGGAAAAAGTTTATGAAAACCAAAAAATTCTTCCGGTATAAAAATGAATTAGGCCAAATTTTCACCGCACCACCTAGAGAAGCTCTAAAAACATTTTTATTGAAAACTTTGCGAGAGTTCACAAAAGTCAGAACTCCTGTTGGAATCTTCCCGCAGACTGAGGGGCTAAGTATGGGGTCATCTTTGTCACCTAATGAGGCAAACATACTAGCAATGACCTTGAACAAAAATGTCAAGAAATATGAAAAACAACCAAAAATAGTCCTAACCGCTATGTTGATGATTCATAATAATTATAAGAAAAATTCATTGAGTATTTTTGAAAGAAATGAACATTATATAGTAAACAAATTTCACCCTCGAGGAAATGAATTGTGAAAACAGCTATTTCTTGATATGCTTGGTTTGTGGACGAGAAATAATTCACTGAATTTATAAAATACCGTAAAGATTCGACTGAAACTGTCATCACAAACTTGAAAAAAGTGTGGTGTCAAAAGGTACACAAAGGTGGCATATGAAAATATCCCCGAGAATTGATACATGTAGTACAACGCCCTATTTTTTAGAATCACTAGAGGAATTAAAAGAAGTTTATGCAAATAATTTGTACCCTAAAAACTTGTAGAATCCAAAATATTCATTTTCGGCAAATTTAAAAACCAGACCGAGAACGCGTTGTTCATACAATAGTTTTAGAATATCGCCTCACCGTTAATAGAAAGCTACATTCATGACTTAACTAAAAAATTAATAAAATATGCCAAAATTTCGAATTAATATAGCAATATAGATCTGTGAAAGTAAAAAACTTTTTGGGTACATGGCGAAACCGAAAAAAGAGCTTTTTGAGAAACTCAAACCTGTGTGTACGAATACACATGCCCATGTGAACAATTTTACATTGGTCAACACAAAAGAACCTTACACGTGCAGATGAACATTATACCAATGATCTTCAAAAATATGGTCACATAATGACACATGAATTTTACAGAATGAGTCAAAAAGTTTGTGAAAGAAAATAAAAAAGTGTTCAGAGAGCAATTACAGCTCGATTTGAATATTTCAAACTAGTTTAAAATTATAGTAAAGGTTAAAAGTGACGAAATAGAGAAAGAGCGGAGCATTTTGATCAGAACTAATAACCTTCCAATTAATAAACAGACTGACCAATATGCGTTTCGATTGTTTTAAAATGAATGATTTAATATTGTAGAAAAATACGGTATAATTTATACTACATGAGATGTTTGTATTTACTACTATAACAATATTACTTTGTAAAACTGGTTAAAATTTAAGTGCTAAAATACTCTTTGTCAACTGTATTACTTCTTAGAAACTATATGTGTTAAACTGTTTTTAAAAATCTTACTTTAAAAAGTGCATAAAAAATGCAATTTGTTCTTATATTTAAAAAAAAAAAAATAATTGAGTAAATTTCATACAGTATAACTCATACAATATGTGCTGTAATGTATTGGTAAGAAGTATAGGCCTAAATTCTGTATAATCTGTTTCAAATTTTACAAAGTGCATGAAAAATGCCAATTTGTCTTATTTTAAAAAAATTCCCCTACTTAAAAATTTTTTACGTAAATCTAGATACTGTATAAGTTAGTGTTTTAATTTTGAACTTGATAAAATCCAAATCTTTGATAATGCATAATAAAAAAGCGAAACGTTAGAAAATATACAAGAGCAATACTTTATTTATCATTCTCAAGATCAATCAAGTTCAGAATTTAAACATCAAAATCGCAGAATCTAGAGTTTTTAATTTTTGACATATACTTAACAGATGCGAGTTAATTTGGAGGCGCTAAAAAGAAATTTAGCAAAATTCGCCTTTTTTGATGGTTTTTACGGTTTTCTAAGGCCGACAAAGACGAATAATGTTAAAAAAAAAGACAGTAATTTGGCTAGCACCTACGTGTTTGCTAAATTTGAACGTTTTGATCGGCGGACTCCGCCAGGCGGAGGTTAGAAAAAATGTGACATACTGTATATATTTCGATACACCAACTTACCATTTATGGAAACCCACTTTGGCGAAAAAAAATGGTTCCAATAAATGTTAATGGGTTTCCATTACAGGGTGATTTTGCTCAAAATTCGCAAAGTTGTTTTCACCCAAAAATGTGGAATTTTTTTTGAAAATTTTTTGAGATTTTTTTCAAATTACATTTGCACGGAACAATTATATGCAGTCGAAACCTACAAAGTTTTTGGAATATTTTTGAGCAAATTAAGCATCAAAAAAACAGTTTTTTTTCTGAAACATGCATTGTTTTTCTAAAATGGTTTCCAAAAATGATAATTCCTTGTATTTCAAAAATTGTGTCCATTAAAAGGTGGTGGGTTTCCATTACAGGGTAATGAGTTTTAAATGTAATTTAATTTGTAATTACATATGATAAAAATTAAGTGAATTAATTTTTGAAAAGTGATATTTTGATAAATATTTGAGCAATAAAAATTTTTAAACCATTTTTTCTATAATCAAATTGCAAACTGTTTTTCGAATTTCTTATCCGAAATAACTCCAACGATTAAAGTTCAATGATTTTATTTAGTCACAAGTTACTTTACGAATGTTGGGTACTGTAGTCAACACAAATAAATACGTGTCAAGCCAGATTGTTTCATATATTTTAAAATAATTTTATTAAACATAAAACTTCTTAAAAATATATATAGAAGTGTTGACTGGTCACCCTAAACACTTTTTGCCAATAAACAGGTACCATCTTCGATCATTAAATAAATTAATTTGACTGATAAACTACCTGTTTTTCGAATTCATTTTATAAGTGATATAATTTTCGAATTTTCTTCCAAAAAACCTTAGTTTTGTGGCAAGATCAATCAGAGATAGCTCCGTTTCACAAAAATCAAAATGGTCGTTTATGAGTCATAAATTATGACCAATCGGCACATTTTTCTCCACAGGGTTTAAAACTAAATACAAATTGTCAATAAAAAATCTCTTCATGGATTCAAATGGTTTATTTTTGTTTATAATTCATTATATTCAGTTGTTTTTTTCATTTGTTCATCTTGAGGCTTTGGTCGATACTTTGCGTTCCAGCTAGAAATAAATTTAGCGATTGAAGGAAGGGGATTAGGTTCTTATATAAAGGTTTTTGAGATATTCTTTAAAAACTAATAATTCAAAAAAATTGATAGCTTTCAAAACCCTCACTGAATGCGTTTCTTGAGTTTTCCATAACGATTTTTCTATGCCGTAATCTTTTGCCGTTTTTGCGTCATTTTTTAAAAAATGTTCTAATGAATCAGTCTTCTCATTTTCGATTCTACATTGTGTCATTTTTAAAAAATAATAATCGTATGAAGGGTCGATTTGGTTCAAGCCCTCTGATCTTTCAGGGCCAAGCCCAAGTTCTTTTAATTTCTCTGTACAAAACTCCGTACTGAAGTGGGCTTATGTTTTTAACACATTTTTAAGTACTGGTTATTAGTGCTGTTTGAGCCATGAGTCTTGTTGGGGTGTGTCACACCCGGTGTGAGTGGAGCAAAAAAAAAAGTCATCGTTATTTTTGAAGAAAAGTATTAATTTGGAATAACCGTGACTATTAACGTTGAAAATTCATGAAAATCAACTTTTGAGCTCGGAAAATTAATATTGAAAGTTTATTATTAATTTTTAAAGTCTTAAAACGAACAGTCCTTGATTTCTTTCTGTGAAAGTCCCCCAGAAGTATCGCGCACTGATTGGCTCTTCAGTTTCTACATGCAGCAAAAAACCCTACAAAACTAATGAATCTACCAGTAGTATCTTTGATTTAGTTATTTTGCCCCTTGATCGGTTAACATTTATCGCAACATTTTAGAGAAAACAATAGTCGCAGATTTGTCCGGCGAGTGTTCTTATTAGTATAGATACAAGCCCATTCATATTGACACTATAAGCTAAAATTTTTTCTTTCATCAATGATTTGGAAGGATTTTTGTACACAGTATTGTAAATCGCTCCAATTTTGTTTTTTGAAGTCATCAGTCTTGTGTAATAAATTTGTTCGACAAAGTCCAGTGCAGCAGATAAATGCAATTTCAGGTCGTGGTTACTAAAAACGTTTTTTTTCAAGAATATATTCCGGATCGCTCATAATGGGTAGGAAGACTTTTTGGTATTGTTTCTGGAAATCTAATCATGGCGAGTTCCGACATTCACTTTTAGTGTGGTACCTCAATTTTCGCGAGTTCCGGCATTTAGTCCTTGGGCCGTAACTCGATATTTTTTGAGTTCTCGCATTCACTTTTTGTGAGGGAACTCGATGTTCGGCGAGTTCCGGTATTCACTGACTTCATAATGATTCCGTTATTCAAATAAATATTTTTTTTGATAAACTAACCTGAAAACTTGGCCCCATTCTGTTATATTCGAATTTAAATTCATCCATAGACTTCTTCTGATATTATTTCTTTTTTCAATTAAGGAGTGAGCTTTTTTGGCAAGTAAAACAGGAGTTGCTTGATTCCCAATAATATCAGAAAATAATTTTCTATTGGAAGGGTAGGATAAATCCAAATGGCCAACACCGCATCTTTCGTAATAAAATTTTGACAGTGTTTTTGTCAGTTTATAAATATCTAAATATTTGTTAATTCTACTGTTAATTCTACTTAAAGTTTTTCGTCCAAAAATTGAAAAAGCGAAGGCGTTCGAAATAACGTCATAATTTGAAAAGTTTTTCAATTTTATAAAGAGTTGTCATGTGTTTCAAATGATGTAAATCACGAAAATGCGTAGAATTAAGTCCTCCACCCAACGCAAATAAAGAAAAATTAAAAAAGTCGATTTAGGAAATTCAACTTTCAAAATATAACGTCACCGAAATAAATTTGTAATAAAAACCTCAAATATCGATATTTGCTCATTCGGCTACATATCCTGTACCGAATACAGTGAATCAAAATTGCCGCGATAGGAATACAAAACAAATGTGTGTAGTATTCAGTGTATTGGTTAGCTATATAAGGGGTGGTGAGAACTCACGTGACGCACCTGCCTCATTTAAAAAAATGGTGAGGTCCTCATCACCCCCTAATATAGCTAACCAATACACTGAATACTACACACATTTGGTTTGTATTCCTATCGCGGCAATTTTGATTTACTGTATTCGGTACAGGATATGGGCACTGAAAGTTTGTATCTAAGAATCTTGTAAGTGCGTTGGTTTTTTCGGCGATATATGGCCCATATAATATGGGGCCTCCCCCGGGGCTTCCCAATTGCGGTGGCAGGTTTTCGAGACCGCGGCATTTTGCACTACGCGCGGCAAAGTGGCTTTTTGAATGCCGATTTTACCGGCTTTTTTGATAATTCCGAGAATTTTACTTTGTTTAAATCTTGTTAAATCGTTGTTTAAATCTTGTTAAATCGTTGTTAAATCTTTCAGTGAACGGTAGCCGATTTAATCTTTATTTTTTTTGAAATTAATTGTATTTTTTATTCATTTTCAGAATAAATTATATTTTTATCAATTTTCTAAATTAATTATATTTTAATTTTTAAATTTGTTTAATACGAATTAAGCTTGATTTTCCAGAAAATATATAAAGATAATGTCAATTTACGGATTATCTTCATCAACCAGTTTAGAAAAATTTTGAGAAAATAATATCCGCTAAAGTCAAAATATATTGTTTGCTAGTTGACCATCTTAGTCGCCGCTGTGCAAAAAGCCGCTTTCAAAAAGCCACTTTGCCGCGCGTAGTGCAAAATGCCGCCGTCTCGAAAAAAGCCACCGCAATTGGGTCGACCCCGGCCTTGCCCTGTATAATATTATTTGTGCTCTCTGTTAACTACGGAGAAAATTCAGCATATTAATACTCTGGTGCCTATGCAGATTTTTTTTCATACACCTTCGATCCTTGTAGTCCAAGAGTTAAGATTTTTAAACATGAAATACTCATCTGAGAAAACAAATTTGAGCGTGCGAGTAGTTACTCATGGTGTGGACGAAGAGAGCGCGTACGATTAAAGCATTACGTTTAGGATTACCTACGCAAAAATGGTGACTTGGATTAGGGTTGTAATGAAAGTTGATGAAAATCGAAAATTTATGTACTCCAGATTATTTTGCTTGTAATTTATAACTTATGGGATTTCAGGCAGCATAAAAAAAGCTTTAAAAGTATCACCTGTATGAAGTTTGCTGGAATCATATGCAACAATGACCCAACATAGATAGAACTGGTCTACAACAGCTCCGATCGTAAAGGGAGTAATATTCAAAGTATTATCTATACTAGGGTGTTACCGGTCGTCTTAGGTCAGAAAAAATTCCAAAATATGATATTTTTGAATGTTCTATTGGGTAGGTTAGTTCACTGGCAGGAAAAAAATGGCGAAAATAAAAACCTAGCAGCCTCAAACCGGAAATATTAACCGGAAGTGGATTTTGTTTTTAAGATCTGACGTCTGTTTTGAGTAGAAGAGGTCTCTAGGTAACTGTACGAAAAAATAAGAAAAATCTGACCGGTGACACCCTAATCTATACTATTCATACGCATGACAAAATCATACTGGCCCGATTCGATCTTTTCTCTCCATAGTTCATTCGCAGCTTGAGTTTCTAGGGTATCTGCAGGCTGAAATAAAATGTACAATACAGCAGGGTCCGACGGATAGGTGAAAGTTGTGTCGCTCGAAACCTTCACCTATTAGCCGGATTTCACTTATCCGCCGGATTTCACCTATCCGCCGGACGGCTGGGAAGATACGCTCTGATTGGTCAATAAAAACAAGGTCTGGAATTTATAATTTAGTTAACCCTTGGAAGCTCAGCACCACTTTAGTGGTGCTGAAATTTTGAATCCGCTGAAATCGGATGAAAAAAGTCCTGGAAATTTTTTGATCTAACCCAAATAGAGTTTGCCACGAGGAATTCAAAAATGGCAGTTAAATTTTCTAGGACTTCTCGTTCAAAAATTATTTTATTCTTACTTTTTAGAGAATTTCTTTCAAAAAACTCTAAAATGCGTGCTGATCAAACAGTTTAAACGATAGATAAAATCTGAGGAACTGAGTTTTAGGAAAGTTCACCATCGGAACTCTTTTTATTTTTTCGTGAGTGATTTTTCAATTTTTGAGAAAAATTCGGAAAAAAATATGCTTCGATTTTTTCGAAAGTAGGTTCAAATGAAAGCTACGGCAACACTGATCAGAAAGTTGGCTACCTCGAGATAATATTTCGAAGTCTTAGGGTTAAATTATAACAAACGTTGTTTATAACTTTATTTGATCACTCGCGCTGCTAATCGTCTATTTATGAGAAAACGGGAAAATAGATTGAAAATCGAAAAAAATTGAAAAAGCCAAGGTCTTAATGAGTGCGAATATTGAAAGAAATGTTTTTGAAAATATTCCTGTTTTCAATGAGAAGTAAGTGATCAATTCCAATCTTTGCAGCTTAGTTTCGGCGGATTTAGATAAAAAATTTTAAAATCTTATTGATTACCTCGCTAAGTTGGACTATCCTTACAAATTAAGATCATTCACGGCTTTTTAATAAATGTAGTTAATCCGTAAATGAAGGCTCAAAGTCGCCCACTTTATTGGTGGCATGAGCCTCTGCGAATAAAACAATTTGGAGCTTCCAGGGTTAAAGGGTAGTCAGAGTGAGAATTAAGGGGTTCTGAATGTAAATTGCTGTAATTGCTGGGTATTTGTAACCACTTTTAAACAGTCTGTAACTTGTGAATAAATGATCAAACATGAAAATGAAAAAAATGTATTGTTCTGTAAACACTTTTCATAATTTTTTATAAACCCAAAAATTTTTTCTCATTAGTAATAAATTCGTGAATCGTATTACGAAAACGAGTTTTAAAAATGCACAATTTTTGCCCAGCAGTCAAAAACTCGAGCAGGTAATATACGAATTAGTTAAAACTTTCAAAATAACACGGAAACATAACAGTCGACCAAACGACGGTAAAAAGATAATTAGTTTACATTCAGGTGATTCGTAAAAATGAAAAAAAAACAAAAAAAAGACTTTCGTAAACAGTGCAAAATCTCTCTTATATCATATCTTATAAATCATTAAAATAATTTTTATTGAAGCGAAAATATTAAGCGAATAAAATGCTACAAACGACAGTATGGAATTTGTGTCAATTTGTGTTCATTTCTTTTTATCACAAATACTGCGCGCACTGCTGTATTATGAAAAGTAGCGTGTTAATTACATAAACAATAATAAAGGCCGATTTTCCTTCAATAAAAGGGATGCAGGCTTTTAAATATACTTTTTCATACAGTTAAGAGAATTCATTTTTGTCATTTTTATGATAATTTTGTTAATATTTCTTTAATACACCAATTTTGGATGAAACTCAAAAAATAGACTTTAACCCTGTGAGCACAGAGCCACAATTGTGGCTCCGCATACCTAAAATCATCGAAAAAAGACAAAAAACTGGATCGAGGAATCTTTTGTTTCAAATACATTATAAAGAATTTAGATCGGTTTCAAGAAAATATTGATTTTTTTTTGAATGTTTTGTTCCGGCATTAACGGAGAGTTGATTATCAGGATTTTGAGCCTATGTTTCACTTCCCGTAAAAATATTTCGGAACTGACATACAAATCAAATGTGAGATTAGCCAGTTTTAGGAAAGTGTTTTGTGCATGCATAACAGTTAAAATAAAAATTTATTGGTATCTAGGGGCAGACATTTTTCTTAGGAAGTGAAATATCTAAATTTTCAACTTCAAGTATCCCATGAAAAATTAAGTTATTATAAAAGTGAATTTAACCAATCAAACATTGTCCACAGTTGTACTTCATTACCATATTTACTCGAAATAATAGAAAAAATGCCATTATCTGCTTTTATAGGGAAATATAAACATTTTTATCAAAATCATGATTTTCGATCAAAATTTTTGACTAATTTATAAATTACTTTTGATTTATGAGATAATAAATCAAAGCGGACAAAACTATGCGTAGACCAGATTCTTGTGCGTTGTTTCGACAAAGATAAAAATTGTAGAGACAACTGTGACCATGTATCACGTGATATGGTACACCTGCTTTTCTCACTAGTTTTTTCTAGAACTCAAAATAAAATTCTAGAATATGAAATGTCAATGCAAAAATATGACCTTTCAACTTCCTTATGCAGACAAAATTAAAATTCCAAGTGCCTTAAGCTTTCTGTGAACAACATTCAAAAAAAGAGCCACAATTGTGGCTCTGGTGCCTTGGCGGAACTTTTTTTATATGCTCACAAGGGTTAAGGGTATCCCGGTCCCTAAATTGACATATTCTCGATAAAATATTACCGAAACACGGCTTCAAGATATTATTCAGATTAGCCAGTTGTAGAACTAGCCTTCAACTTGCGAAATAAATTTGCCAAAACTTTTTTGTATGACCACACTCCTTAACACATAAGCGGCACAAGAGCCACCTAAGCCAAAACGGAAAATCTAATCTCTCCCAGGTTTTATTTTGAAATAAACCCAAATTTTAACATAACCTGTATAATTAGTATATAAACTTTTGTTGGTAGCTTTTGTCGATAAGTGCTATATTTTATTCTCGAATACGTAAGAAACCGGTCCAAAATACCGGTTTTTGGACTTTTTTTATCGGAAAATCTATCTCCTCCTAGGTTAAATTTCAAAATTTACTCAAATTTTTGCAAAAAGCTAGCTCTAAAACAAACAGAAACTTTCCTTGGGCGTTTTGTCAAATTTCGACCCAAAACAAAAAATATGAATTTTTCAATGTCGGGTCACGTGAAAAAATTTCCGAAAAAAAATGTGCTTCGATTTTTTCGAAAGTAGGCTCAAAAGAAAGCTGGGGAACACTGAAGAGAAAGTTGGCTTACGTCACCCGATATTTCGAAGTTTTAGTGGTCAAATTGACACAAACGTTATTTTTTGAACATAATTTTGAGAAAAAATACTTGGAAAAAAATCGAAAAAACGCAAAATTTCGAAATTTTTTTTGTTTTATTTGGGTTGTTTTGTGCTTTTAAAACACAAACGATTGAATTGGTGCATTTTTATGACATAATAACTTGCAGAAAATGTAGAACCGGGATACCCTTAAGGGAGTACTGTCGCATTTTAAGGCCAAAAACAGGGTTTTCTGCGTCGCCTCAATGAAGTACTAGAAACAGCACGAACATATGTATTTCAGTCTAGGAATAATTGAACATTAATCTTGCTTTCACAAAACAAATCGAAGGCCTCTGATCGGCGACCAATCAGGAACGACCTTTCAAAAGTGGCACTATTTTCACTTCAAAAGCCTACTCCTCCCTGAGTTTTGAAGATAAAGAATACTTGTATAGCTTTTATTGACCACAGAGACGTGGGCAGAACCCCAAGTTCCGTTTAACTCAAAAATTTTCATCCGGCGCTTGAATGAGCAAAAAACTGTTTTTTGGCCTTATTTTAAGTGCCTCGGGGAAAATACTATCCTTCCTGGATTTGACGGCAGAAACCTAAAACTGGTATGTATACGATCCTTAAGGATACGCGCAAAACCCCAAGTTCCACAATTTGCATTTTTGTATCTCGTCTTTTTGGAAACCGCGATTCAAATTCTCAGAAATTTCCAAAATTAGAAAAAATGAATGAAATATTTTTCAAATCGCGATAAAAAATTTTTCATGACAAATGAAATTAAAAACACTTCTTATCAACTTATTTTTGTCCATATTTTCAGAAAAAAACATTTTAAAGATAATCTAGAAAATTTCATGTCCGAGTCTCTAAATGCGACCAGTACTCCCTTAACGTCGGAATAAAGATTTTTATAAGTCATAATGGATTTGTCAGACCCAATTTACCCATACATGATATTTTTATATTTAATTAATCAAGAAAAGAAACTTTATTTGTGCATGCAAATTGACATGCAACCCCCTTAAGGCTGATTTTTGCTCCATTTTAATCACAAATGCAAATTACAACTAGAATGCATTTATTTGATTTTATTCGGCCAAATATATAGTAAACACAATTGGTCGTTTTTTTAGATACCACGAAACGGAGTCTCTAGTCAAGCAAAATAGGCACATTCGATCTTTCTGAAATTTAAGGTCATACAATAACTTTTTATTTTGCGTTGCGCTGCAGAGCCGGATTTTTCGATTTCCGGTATTTTACCGGTTTTCACCGGAAATTATCGGTTTCTCGAAAACCGCTCTAACTGTTTTTCATGAAACTTACAAGGAAGGGTGTAAAAAATCAAGGAATTCGAAAAAAAATGTCAAAAATGAAATCTGACACCGTTGAGGGTGTCACATTACATGATTTTGCTATCTTAGATTAATTGAATAGTTTTTTCATTTATAAAATTCTCAAATATGCCTATATTTTGGCTTTTCGAAAACGCCTATCTTTTTGCCTACGAAGTTTTGAAAAAAAACCCTATCTTTTGCCTTTCACCTATCCGGCGGACGTCAGGAAGGAAAAGTTTTGTCGCTCAAAACCTTCACCTATTAGCCGGATTTCACCTATCCGCCTTCACCTATCGCGCCGGACCCTGCTGTATGTGTTTTTTTACTTGCGAAATGAAAATAGTCATTTAGGTAATCACGGCCAATAAACAACAAAAATTTTAATTTTCATATTCATACTGTGTACGTTCCACAATCGTTCATTTAAAAAACTTCTAAAAATTCTGCGCAAAAAACAAGATATTATTTATATCAAAATGACAAGAAAAAAAATCAAGATTTTTGAAAGTGAAATTTTTTATAAATTTTTACTTACCGGCATTGTCCCATCTTTCACTTTTGTACTATAATAATTAATTGCATTATCAAATCCAATTTTTTGAGCAAGATCTGTGATGAATAAATTAGTTTTGGAAAAAGCATTCTGAAATTTTCATAATCTGGGTCTGTCTTCTATAAACCAGATTCTGTTTGAGTATTGACATCAAAAAATTTAATGTTTTCTCCATGAATAAAAGGCAACAGGTACAAAATATACACAAAAATCATTTTTAAAAGAAAAGTCTTAGAATACACTTTTTATGTAAAATTTCTTTACAAATTTAGACTATCTAGAATTCAGCCTTAATTTTGAAACGAACTTATTCTCAGACATGTCACGTTACGTAGCCCAGGGAAAGGCATCCGAGCAGATTTTGCTGAGCGCATCGGATCGGAAGGCTCGTAGACTCGATTTCTGACGACGCGTCGCCATACACCATTTAATCGCATTTTACGACGCTTAATCATTAATGACAAGATCAGTTATAAAATGGTGGGGTTTATCACCATGTGTATTTTTTGCTTAAAAAGTTAATTTTGATTTCAATTATTTTCGAAAACAATGGTTATAAAAATTGAAACATGCAAGAAGAATTTTTTTGCGAAGTAAGCATTTCCATTCAATCAGTCAATCAAAAAATATTTCGAACTTTTTTCATTCAAATAATCAACTATTGAAATCATTATTCACGAAAAATAATCAGTGAAAATTCTTCACTTTTGATTAAAAACCCATAACTATTTATCGCCCAAATTGTTTTTTGAGCGATCTTTTGTCTAAAATATTCTCTTTCGGGCATAAATGTACATGACTGTTTATCAACAAATTATTTTTTTGTCGATTCCTTTTCGGAAATTTTCTCAATTAGTTCAATTTATGGTTGAAAATGATTAAATAAATCGAAAATGTTACCAAATTTATAAAGTGAATAACTATTTACAGTCCCTACCCCCTCGAAATGCCTGTTTTTTCTGAAAAAGA
The DNA here is from genome assembly GCA_004367855.1 of Oikopleura vanhoeffeni. Taxonomy (NCBI): domain Eukaryota; kingdom Metazoa; phylum Chordata; class Appendicularia; order Copelata; family Oikopleuridae; genus Oikopleura; species Oikopleura vanhoeffeni. The sequence continues at coordinate 51,032 of SCLH01001675.1, forward strand.
CTTTCACCCCTTAAAATGCATAATTTATTTTTGCACAGTTCGCAATCTACTTTTCACGTACAAAAATTTCACTCTAGTATTGTGCGTTTTTGTTATTTTAACTCTGCTAGTGTGTCCGCAGAGTCATATCCAGGTCAATTTTTTAGCAAGCTAGAACGTCGGAATAAAGCTCACTAGGTGCGAAATTTGATAAGGAACAAAAAATTCCATTATGAAAATGTTTAATTTTGACCGCAAGGTGGCCAAATCTAATAACTAAACCTTATTTTCGCTCTTGCGCCTCGAATATATGTTGAGCCGTAAGATATTAATTCCATTCGCGATAATTTCTTTTTATGCTTCATTTAAGATCAAATTGAGAAAAATAAAAATTGCCAACATCGAAATTCTCATTTGTCGAAATTTGAAACAATCAGAATCGATCAATTCGCAACATTTTATGAATCCATTTTTTGCTGATTTCAAATATATACAGCGTGAGTCTTTTCGATTTCTCCGTTTTTTTACCCAAGAAAGTAAACAGCCAAAATTGCCTATACTTTGCTTAAGATTTTGACTGTCTAGCCGCCTGGGTAAAAGAAAAGAGAAATCGAAAAGACTCACGCTGTATGTTTTGTATTTAAAAATATCATTTTTAGGCGTTTGAATCTTCAAAAACGACCAAAATTGGTTAGTTTTGGTTGTAAAGTCTCTAGCGCCCACTTAATTAATTCAATAACTCTAGTTTTTCTTAAAGTTTTTGATAAAAAAAAGTCCTAATTTACACGTTTATCAACTTGTGTATAATTATTTATTAAGCCTGCCTTCCGGATACCCTACCTAAAATTCGATAATAATCATTTTTGTTTATAGTTGTGATTTTCATCATCCAATACAACATAAGAACTTATTAAGAAACTGAAAAGGTTTTGACCCTATTGTTTCTTGATAAGAATAATAAATTAAAATGTAGTCAGCGAATTATATCTTCAGTCAATATAACAACATACTAAGTATCTATGAAAGGGATAAGAGGCCATATAAAGGGATTTTATAGTTTTTTATTTAATTTTGTGAAAATGAGCCCCAAATCCATTGGCTGAATGCTTTTTCTCACTATATATAATGTATTTTTAGTTTTAGTATATTTAAGTGTTCAAATTAGAAATTGTTAATTATATATTGACGCACCATATCGGCTCTCGAAGAATCGGCTCGACATATGGTTTTTCAGATTTTATTCGGTTTGCTATTTCATTCTCGGCCAATTGTGGCGTCATTGTATCACAATTTAAAATGTTAATGATAAAATGAGCCCCAAACAGCGAACCGATAGATAGCGTGTTTATTATTAATTTATTTTATTTTGTACCATTACTCGGAGCCCCTAAATCTGCGCAGTAAGGCATTTGATAAATTCAACAGAGTAATTTATTTTATCTATATTATTTCAATCTTCTTGAAGTGGAAATAATGAGCCCCTACCTCGGCCGAATGGCCATAAAGGGGTCTTATTTAGTTATTAAATTATTTTGTTTGAAAATGAGCCCATGATTGGCCGGGTTTTTCAATGCTCGGATACGAATCATAGATTTTTATTTGTTAGATTTGTGAAAAAATGAGCTCAAAATGCCGAAGGCCGATAAAAAAGATTTATGTTTTTTATTTAATTTTATAATAAATGAAGCCCTAACAAATAAATAATGGTGACCGATAAAAGTGATTTTGAGTTTTGAATTTGTTAAAACTAAGCCCCAAACAGCCGAAAGCCAATAAAAAGAATTTTATGTTTTACAATTATAATTGGTAAAAAATGAGCCCTAATCGCAAGGATGTTTGATGTTTTTTATTTTTTTTTGGTGAAATGAGCCCCAAATCAGCCGAAACCCGATAAAGGGGGTTATTATATTATTAGTTTTATTTTATTAAAAAATTAGCCCCAAATCGGCCAAAGGCCGATAAAAGGTGATTTTATATTTTCAATTTGAAAAAAATGAGCCCCAAATCGGCCGAAGGCCAATAAAGGGGGATATTATATTATTAATTTAATTTTGTTGAAAAATGAGCCCCAGATTGGCCGAAGGGCGATAAAATAAGATTTTATGTTTTAAATTTTTTAAAAAATGAGCTCAAAATTGGCCGAAGGCCGATAAAAAAAGATTTTATGTTTTTTATTTAATTTTATTGAAAAATGAGCCCCAAATCGGCCGTAGGCCGATAAAAAGTGATTTTATGTTTTGAATTTGTTAAAAAATAAGCCCCAAATTGGCCGAAAGCCAATAAAAAAATATTTAATGTTTTAAATTAAAATTTGTTAAAAAATGAGCCCTAAATCGGCCGAAGGCCGATAAAAGGAGATTTTATGTTTTTTGTTAAATTTTGTTGGAAAATGAGCCTCAAGTCGGCCGAAGACCGATAAAAAAGGATTTTATGTTTTTATTTAATTTTGTTGAGAAATTAGCTGAAAAAATTGCAAAATTTTCAGGAAAATTTCCAAATATTTAAAAAAATTTTAAAAAAAAGTCAGATGGATAGTCAATTTGCCTCTGATGTTCGATTTCAACGATCTGTAAATTCTTGTATAAAAGCCACAAAAGATGTTGGAATAAAATCAGACTTTTTGCAAAGGGTAAGAATTCAGCGTGATTCTAAGTACGAGATCACTTTGACTGCAATTAAGCCGTAAGTCGATTTGAGCGAATTCTGGCATTCAATTTTTGTGCAGGAACTCAACACAGTTTTGACTTCTTGCACATATGCAAGAAGAGTGACCTGTACCTTCTTCCAGTTATTTTTTGCCATAATATTTAAATTCATGATTTTCATCAGTGGCGTTAAAGTCAGAATACCAAGTTTTGTTTTAGGAAATATCTTTTAACAATAATCGGATATCAGATCTTCGAGACCGCACGAGAGAACTGAATAGTCACCTTGATTCAATACTCAACCGAAGCGGAATGAATGTACGGTCATGGGATCAGTATTGCAGTCAANATATAAAAGATAAAAGTCCAAATAATTTTATGAGGAAATTAATCATCTTTTTTTGAAAATTATCTCACATTTTCAAAATTATTCTGCTAATAACGCATTGTCTTTATGTCGACTTAATTAAATTAACGTAATTCATATTTTACGCCAATTATACTTAAAAAGTATATTTCAACAAAGTTTAATATTTGTATCCCCGCTCTAAAGTCGTGCTCTCTTAAAATACCGCCACCAGCCCAGTGACTCTTCATAACTGTTTTTTGTTACAAAACAGGGCCGAGCGAAAATGTCGGGTCAGTTGCCTCGTACCCAAAGTTTTTTGCCAAAAAATGTTGGCGATATTAACCACTTTTGGCTATATTGGCACTTTTGGAAAAATTGGCACTTTCGGCGATATAAAAAGAAATATAATATTTTTGCTCAAAAATGAAAAACGGAATGACGTCATAATGTGAAAAGTTGTAAATTTTATAACGAGTTTTACAATAGGTTCAAATGAAGTGAATTATCAAAATGTGTAGAATTGAAAACTTCACTAAACCGTACCAAATAAAAATAAAGGCTTTGACAAGAAATTTTATTGATGCAAAAATATAAAAAAAATTTCAATTTTGACCACGACATGAAGATTGTTCATGAAGATTGTTCATATTAACATATTAATCACCAAAACAACGATGAAATGCTGTATACCCATAAAGTGGCATATAGTATCTAATTGTAGCCAATCTGTACCCTGAGATTGCAAATAAACGAATAATAATAATGAAGATTGGTCATAATAATATATCAGTCATTTATTTTTTGAATGAATTGTTTTTATTTTGTTTGAATACAGAGTGAACAAAGAGCTTGGTTCATAATAACTTGCCTCTTTGAATTAAGAATTGCACAAAATTAGCGTGGAAAATGTACAAAACAAATAAAATATTTGTTTACTCTTCTGAAATGAGAGTTTTGGTTCCGTCTTCGTTGACTCTCCATGTTCTGAAAACGGTTTCAACCGGTGCTGGGTTAATCACTG